>JAOXJP010025915.1:0-17060 GCA_025762735.1 Platanus orientalis
AAGCCATGGACCACACCTGCCGAAAACACCAGGTGTAGCATGCTTGACAAGTAGACTAGGCTTTTGTTTTAATTTTAACATTGATTGTAATTTATTCAATCTTAATAAAATTACATAGCTCGGTGGTGAGCTTTTGAGAGTGGATGTAGGCTGTGTGCCGAACCACTATATCTCTTGTGTATATTGTGATTGCTTGTGGTTTGCCTTACATTTAGCTTTTAAATTGTCTATCATTGCATACTTTGGAACAACTTCACATGCAATACATTTAGGCACTTAGACACCATAGCATTATAAGTATTCATGTGTATAATTCAATTGCAATCAAATATCGGAACCAATTTGGTTCATTTAAATAATAATTGAATTTAGGGTAATCTAAAAAGAATTTTAAAATATCCTATTCACCCCTCCTCTAGGATCAATATTGGAACTTCTCAATATTCTTCTATCTCCATTAAAACATTGATCAAACCTCCTTTAATGGTCAATCTTTATAAATAATGGTATAGATTCAATGACAAACTACAGTAGAATAAGAATCCAAGGTCCAATTTTCCAAACTCTCACTACACAAGTCTAGATCTAGGTAGTTTGGAGCTCATCTTGCTTGGGTGAGCTCCTTTTCTCCCAATTATCTCTCCCTTCTATTCTCTTTTGTGTCTTAGGTGGCTTCTAATCCAAATTTAGGTGTAAATGGTTTAAATAGACATCAGGGTACGAGAATAACCCTTATAGAATTTACTCACAAGGGGGAGAAATCTCCCTTTTATTTTTTAGATCTGGGCAGTGGCGAGCGCTCGACATGACTCTCAGACACCCGAGGTACCCCATCGTTGGCGCTCATGAACGGCCATGGGTGCCTGAGGCTATATAGCCTGTGCCCTCGAGGGGTGTCATCGGCGCTTGGCTTGTGCGACACTGAAATTCAAGGTTCTTGAAATTATGGTCTCGGGCATTCGCTTGGCATCACAAGCGCTTGTGAGAGCTTGCGGGTGCCCAAGGTGACCTAGTTTTGAAAACTTGGGTCTTTTAGGTCTTCAAGTGTTCCCTCAATCTATGTATCATTGTGGGCATTCATCCAAAGTTTCCTAGTTCCAACTGGCTATTCCCAAGGTCTTATAAGGTCTTTAGGTTAAGTCCATTTAATAGATAAACTAGTTTTACTCGTTCACATTACATGATGCATGTGCGGGGTGTTACAAATTTAGCCTTAATTGATGAGTTCATTTATTTCTATTGCCTAAAATTGTTTAATCTCATATTTTTGCTTTATCTACAAGTGATTCTTCTTTGATTACAATATCAACTTTGAGTTAACTTAAAGTTCTTGTGATCTAATTATATTTTCCCTTTATTGAATCTTCTGATTTATGTGTTTCTATAATGATCCTTCAATGCTACCAAGTGAATTTAACTAAACCTTGTCTAATCCCTTTAAAATCAATAGACATCTTTGAAGCCTAAATGATTTATTAAGATCTATATCGAATTCCTTGATAAATCCATTAAATCTAAGTTTATCCATGTGTAAAATTTGGAAAAATAATTGAATCCATTGTAAAATGATTAATTGTGATAGACTTAATTGGTTTAGTCATAGATTATATATCTTCTTTAATCTTTTGAATATATCTTGTTGGAATTAATCATCTTACTAATGCTTTGAATACATCTTATTGTTTTGGACTCCTAATCATTGTGTTGACATCATAATGTGAAGAGTAATAATTTCCTTGCACTCTAATTGTTAGTATATTTGCGTTTGAGCTTAAGAATCATATGAGAATTATTGTGAATCTTCGAATACTATGTTCAGCTTGGTAAGTGATTTAATCTTATTATGAGCTTTAGATGGGTTAAGCAATTCATTGAATTAAAGATCACTTGTCATCATTTTTTAATTGAGAACCTTTGATTGAAATCCCTATTTGGCATGTTCCATGCATCATAGATTGGTATTATTTTGAAAAGCATCATAAAGTGTCTTGAACTTTTCGAATCAGTTTACATACCGAAAAGTGTTTAGCTTTGAAAGGATTGCCGCATTGCATGAGATTTGACTTTTGCAAGGTTTTCCTTATTGAAGAGCGTTCAATTTTGAAAGTTTTGAAAATAACTTATGAGAGAATTTGTGAAAGACATTTGATTGGATATTCAAATTGTTTGAACAATAAAAGTGTTTTGGGCCCCCTCACAGGGCAGATTGTGAGGAGTGTGGAAATCATTTAAAAATATGAAATAAGTTTAGTTTTGAAAAACTATTTTGGACCCTACCCATGGTGGTTAAACATGATGTTTTGGACCCTACCCATGGGGTTTAAACATGGCGTATGATCCCTTCCATGGGGGTGAGACATGGTATTAGTGTTAAGGACCCTACTCTTGGAGGTTAAATAAGAGTCAGTGGGCCTAGGGCGAGATAATGGAACCCATCACAGGGTAATATGTGAAAGTGTTTTGAATAGTGTTTTAGAAAAGTGTTTAGAACCTCGATCTACGTTTTGGAAGTAGTGTTTCCAAAAGTGTTAAGATTTTTTTATGTATTTGAAAAATGTTTTAGAAAGCATATGATATTCCATATGTGTCTCGAATTAATTGTTTTGAAAATGGACTAAGCAAATCGCTCTAACGGCTTTCCGAAATGCGTTTTGAAAAATGAAAGTGTTTAAAAAATGTATGATTTAAAAAAAACTCATGTGTTACATTGTTCCGACTTGCATGTCTTACAAACACTTGTGCTTATGCCCATGTTTAACCCTCCTTAATTGTAGTGTATGCTTTGTATAATTATCTACGAGCTGTAGATTCACCCTTCCACATCATTTTCAGATTTGGAATGAGATGTGGACAAAGAATACTCATGGACCTCTTAGGAAAGGGGTTCACTTATTACTTGCTCGACCCATAATGACAAGGAGTCGTCACCAATCATTTTTAAAATGTGATTAGACATCTATTTTTAAAAACAAAATTATTATTTTTATTTTAAAATAGATTTTGAAATGTTTGATTTCATTTTGATTGGTAAACACAGAGGCTTTTAGGTAAGCAGTTCAGTTATGGACTAGGGAAGGTGTTAAGAACCCTGGTCTATCTGCTATCACGGTTATCAACTTAAATCGGTTCAAACTTAGGCGCTACTCTTTATATAATGTGTGTACATTAATGTGTTTTATATAAACAAAAAGCGTGTCATATATGTGCAATGTGGGTTAACCTACTAACTAGTGCACGTGTGTGTATATTTTTTAAAAAACAAGTTATCCAAGTCTAATTAACAAACTAGTCATCTACTTAACATGTTGGATAATCAAATAAAATAAAAAATAAAGTAAAAGGGTTTAGGGTGTGTACCTCAAGCTGCTCTCCCTCGTAACCTAGTAGACATAAAACTTAGTTGAAGTAAATGTTTTGTGATAAAAATGGCTCTGTAGTGTATATGGTGAATTATAAACAGACATGTGTTGTTTTGGGGGGTAAAAGGGTCCAAAAAAGTGTTCAGTTGATAAAGTAGGTGGTCAATAAAAGACATCAAATTCAAAAACACATCATGTGTCAATCAATGGCACACTTGTCTCAAAACAGACAATCATTCTCCATCTGCATTAGACTGGACACGATTGATTAATGACATGGTGAGGCACACCATTCTGACATTTATATCGTAAAAAATTTCATTTATCATTGATTGACAGTGGATTTAGTGGGATATCCTTTTGGCTGCTGAAGATTTAAGAAAAGAACAAGAAAAAAAAATGTTTATGATTATAAAATGGCCATTTGAAATTCCTACAATAGGTTGTTTATTGTTTGTCAGATTGCTTCTATTTACTATGCATACTTGACTAGAAAACAGCTTTTAGTGGCTCTCTTAAGGAGAAACTTAGACAAAGGCTTTATTGAATTCTCCATGGATTTAGCATTGTTTTGGGACACCCTGGCTAGGCAATGGATTGGTGATATCTCACAAAGGAGCTGATTAATGATATGTAAGGAGTATCTGATCTCACCCTAATCTTGACTACCATGATGCTGTCTTCTTTTAGCTCATCTATTACAAATGCCCTTATATAGAAAATCATTTCTATGATTAAGGTTACAAAGCATCTATATACCCTCTCTTAGAAATTTAGCTACTGCTTGATATGAGGTCCTAAACCATATTGCCACCAAGGACACCTACTTTATCTAATGATTACTCAATTGTCTCTGATATGACACCTGTTGTATTTTATGTGATTTTTCTGTGCCCTTTAGTAATATGATTTAAAAGTAGTGGTGGAGGCACATAATATGCACTTGTTATAGCGGAGAGGTTATGAGTGAGCGTTGGTCTAAAAAATATGAAATTATAGAAGGTGCTAAAAAATAGGGTGGTAACGATAGATTAAACCATTCATTATATGTTCTTAACTGATTTACCATAATAGGTCAAGTATTAATTAATGTCTCTCTTTTTTCTTTTCTTTTTTAAGTAAAACATTAATTCAATTAGGATAGGAAGCTTTCTTCAGAGTTTATCAAATTTTGGAACCATATAAACTGGTTTTCATTAGATTTTGGAAACTATTTATCTATACATGTAAAGTTAAAGTGAACCAATGGTCGAGATCTTCAACTCATAGTCTTCATATAAAAGTATAAATGGTTAAATGGTTTCTGTACTTTCACATATTGTGTTAATGATTCCGAATAAGCAATTTCTATGTAACTGGTCCAAGAAGATTCTCTTTTGGATCAGTATCCGAAGCTGGTGAAGGGTGAGTCAAAAGTTCTGTGAGAATGGTAAGCTATGCAAGGCATATTACCACATTCAAAGTGACAATTCATTTAAGCAACATTTCTTACACAGAGTACATGCATCTAATCATCAGTTAAGGTGGATTGTTTTCTGGTTTTTTCTTTCTCCATTTTTTTGCCAGGGGGGGGGGGTTCATTTCCCATTGTTTCTTTTTATTTTAACATCTAATCCATATATGGATATCTTTCATTATTATTATTATTTTCTGATAAGTCATCTTTCATTGTTTCTTCTTCCTTGTCTTTTTTCTTTATTGGTTTGTCGCATCAGCATTCACAAATTCCTTAATACTCATTCTTAATTTTGTAGTTGAAGGTTTGGTGAGCTCTCTGTGGATGAGAAGGAAAGGACCATCAAGCAAATTGAGTGGAGGCAGATACGAGTTTCCTTGTCAACAACTATCAACATTGAAGGCTGTTCAGCCCGATGACAGTTAAGTTGTTTTCAAAGCTGGGATTTGTGTGGTAAAATGTTGTAGATGTGTGCTCCAATACCTTATTTATTAGTTAATTTATTTTTATCATTTCAAGCTGTATAGGTTTTGTTTCATTTCCCAACCTCAATGAGAAATATTACTGATAAATTTACAGAAATCCAAGTCGATGAAATTTTCAGATGACATCACCATTCTTAATGTACTCTATGCCCCATGACATTCAGCTGCTTTTTGTGCTTTCAATCAGTATTCAGAAGCTGATGTCTTATCCAAAAGTTACTTCTGACAGGAGTAGTTTCCGGAGAGGTTAGCAGAAGTACTTCTGGGTGTTGTTTGGCATTTGGTTTACACAAGAGAAGTTACTTCTCAAAATCCTAGAAGCCAAAATATGCGTTTGGTTTGCAATCTTAAGAAGTTACTTCCATACGATACAAGTTTTGTATATAGTGGTTAGCATCTATTAACTTTTGTATAAACCCATTATCTACAACGGCGTAAAAAAATCTGCATGCATTGATGGCACAACCATTCCAATTATAGCGCTGTATCATGGAACTCCCTGATATCAACCTCCGACTTAGCATTATGTCCTAGGCCCATTTTTCCATCTTTAATTCTTTAACAATTGGTGTACTCATAGATCAGTATCGAGCCAGATTTTGTCATAATTTCTGAGCTTACCAAAGAATTTTCAAGCATCATTGTCAGGTCTTCTATATTCACATCAACGCGAACACTAACAGTGACCCCAACTTTGTAGATTGGACATGCATTTGCTTACAATTTTCAAGATCACGTATGCTAATGCAAGCACCCAAAACTAGGACCAATTGCCTTCATTGCATTAAGTACATCTGCAACGCTAATGGTGTCAACGAGCTGAGTTGAGCCAAGCTTTGCCCAGCACAACTCAAGATCGTCACACAAGGGTCAAGTTCAGGCATGCCATGAGCTTGGCTCACGAAACTCAAGTTTAAAGAGTGGTTGATTTGACTGAGTAACTATAGACAGCCGAAATGACACCACAGTGTCATCCTTTGGGTTTGTTGCTTGCTAAAAGGCTCGCCCGAGCCGAAGTTCGAATCCTTAGTGATGCTAAGGCAGCTGTTATGGTTGTAAATGGCACTTTCAATTGTTGGCCCTGGCCGGTGAAGCACTGTTATCTTCATTGTAATGAATTGCTTTCTTCTGTCTGTCGCCCCCAGGTAAAGCACATCCCCCGTGGCCAGAACCAGGTCACAGATGCCCTTGCTCGCTCCACCAAAGATTGCTTGGATCTTGGCCTAGGCCCAACACGGTGGATTAGTGCTCCTCGGGTTGTTTTGGCTTCTGGTTAAGAAATGACAGTCTTGTTCACACAAAAAAAAACATACACTTTGGCACTGGAAAGGCCCACCATGCGACGACATGGGGGTTTATCCCTTTCTATATATGCCTTTGAATGGCATTTGAGAAATCCCAAATAGAATCAACTATTATCTATAGACATGACACTATGCTAGCAAAAGCTGATCATGCATAACAAAATTACTCAGAGGTGAAGTAAAACATACATTGTATATAACTCATCTCAAGCAAAATCGACCATAATGCAAGCTCATCAATATACTCAAGACACATAGTGAGAACCCCAAAACGCAAATAAAACACGCGTGTGTATGCGTTTCTTATTTCATTGAATTGAGGTGCTACCATGAGCTATATTTACAAGCCTGTACTCGAATCAATCACCTACTCAATTCAACCCCTCTCCACATTCAATTTATGGGTCCATCATTCACATGCATAAATCTAAAAAATATGTATCGCCAGGCCAAAGTGAGCATCCACATTCAATTAAATATGAGTTAGGGTTGGGGTACAGCCTTCTTTAAGGCTGCACTTGGGCTGTCAAGGAGGCAGCGGTCACTGAACTTTTGGGGTGATTTTTGTTTTGACACATAATCAAAATCATGAAATAATTAACATAAAAGTTGTATATATTTCAATTTTCTTTTCATCGCATCGAAAATTAACTCTATCAGAGTTTTGTGCGAGAAGTTACACTGATTTTAAGAGGCACTATGTAGACTACGGGGTGGCCATTCACATGACTGCATCCGAGAACCTTTTGGGTCGGTCGATGTCTGAACTATTGCCCCCAAAGGGGTCTTAGAGACTCGGGGGTCATCTGAACGACCTTTCCCTTGGGTTCAGGGTTGATATCCTCTGCAACGCCCCGTGAGGCAAGACACTTTTAGGGTGATGGGACATCCCAAAAATGAATGGGCCCCACCCCCCATGTGTCTTGCCTCACAGGGCGTGTCGCACAAGGGGCGTCGCAGAGGATATCGAGCTGTTCAGGGTTCAACGATTGTCTGAATGACCACCTCCTAGAGAGCAGTCCTCGAAGGGATCACCCCCTGGGTGGCAGTCTTCTAGGCGATCTTTGCTGGATTTTCATGGTTGCTTCCATTTTTTAGCATAAAATGGATCTTGTTTTGGAGGAATTCAAAGCCTTCTCCAAACTTAATTCAACAATCATAGCCTCAAACATGTCACAATTCATGCTTAAATGTAAAACCTAATCAATAATTATTAAACATGCTAATTAAGTTGGCTATATCATGAAATTTAAATATGAAACACAATGCCTCCATTAAACAAACAAAAATGTGCCAACACCCCGTGCTCAGGTGGCTGGGGCATCTGTCTTCCATAGGGAAGACCCAGGGTTGAAACCCTGGAGGGGAGGTGTGAGAACTGCAAAGTGGTGTTGCCTGTTCAGGTTTCTCACCGGTTCATGCCGTCCCACTTTGTGTGGTAGTCTTGGAGTGGGCTTGAGGTTGTGTAGCATTAAGCCAGACCAAGTCATTGGTCAAATTTATTTAAAATTCGTGTTGCATCTTTAAATCTGAGTGATAACAAGCTATAACGGTCTTTACCAAAATAATAACAATAATAATAATAATAATAATAGTAATAAATCAGCCACGGGTGACTTCCTAATGTACAATTTATAAACTAGAAAATATTGGCAGAGTTTCAAGGTTACTATTGTAACCCTACTTTGTCAATAACATTTAGCTGATTGAAAACTGTAAACATATCAGCCGTATGTGTCATTTTTAAGGCTATCAATTGGGCCAAACTGGTCCGAAGCTTGACATGTCCGGCTTGAAAAATAAACAGGTTGGGCCAACCTAATTTCAGACTAGACTGAGTTTAGGTCCAATTTTAAGCCTGAAGTTTTATTTGGATCGAGTTTGGGCAGGTTCAAGTTCAGACTAAGGCCCAGCCTGAACTAGTTAGCAAATAATAATTTTATTTATATATTGATATTAGGTCTAAATTTTTTTAATCCTTTCAGAATTTGGATATATAAATTTTTAACAAATATACTATCATCAAATAGTTCAAATGTTAATTGTTAAAAAACACTCATATAACATATATTAAGAGCAATTATGGGCCTAAAATCAGCCAAAAACTTAAAATATAGTTTTAATTCGGGTGGTCCAAACTCAACCCGAAGCCTGTTGTTTTAAAATAGGCTGAGTTCAAATAGACTTCGGTCTAACTCAACCCGGTCCGATTAATAGCCCCAAGTCATTTTAATCACAAAACAGGGAGTCCAAAACATGTTTCTTTGGAAGAAATGTTCTGTCAAGGGATTGGTGTCCAAGTGGAAGAAAATGGGTAGGAGTTTTAAATTTTGTCTAACCCTTCCAATTTTCTTCCAAGTGTCATCCCTTGGACAATACATTTGCTCCATATTTCTTTTATTGAATACATGATGATTGTTAGCTATCTTTGATTTCTTGTATTGTTTTTAACAAGAAAAGGATGTTCTATCCAGAATGGTATCCAAGACACTAGGGAATGTCATATGGAATAAAATGTGTGGTTTATGTATTTTTTGAAAATGGAATATGCATTTTATTCCATATAACTAGGTCACTGGTGTCCTTGACACCATCCTAGACATCATATCTTGGACAGAACATCCTTTCTCTTTTTAACAAGCTCATATGTCTAGCAATTTTTTTTTTATCCTGCAACCGTTCATGATATTTTAGGAAATCTTGTGTAGGGAAGCAGATATCATATCAGTATCTGTATTTAATTCATATTCATGTCCGTTAAAAAGCAAATATGAATCTATATGTATCCAATTCGATTAAATAATCATTCATTTAAAAAATATGATTATAAATGAACTAAATACAGATATATAAACTTCTCTTCCAAGTATATATATATATATATATTATAATATTGTAGGTTTTACATTATAGTAGGGGATATAAATACTTTTAACATTAACCCTAACCAAATGAACACAAATTTATTAACCTAATTTAATAAATTTGTTTAATATATCCATATATGTATCTGATACTCGACTAACTTAACTGATATAAATATGAATCTATATGTATCCAATCTGATTAAATATTTGTTCGTTTAAAAAATATCCGATCATAAATGAACATGCCGGAATCCCGATCATATCTGGTTTATTTGTTTCGCTAGTCATGTGTGAGTCTTGTCTACGATATAAAAATGGCTGTGTATATATCCTTTGGCCCACTCCGGATCCTCTCCTGATAGATACACTTCTGCTAATGTTCTGTCTATGTCGGTGGGAAGTAAAAAAAAAATTGAAAATGAAAAGAGAAAGTTGTGTTTCAAGTTTTTTGAGATTTTTTGCCCCATGTTGACCTCCCAAATGGACACAACGTTCACATAAGTTTAAAACGATCACTAGAGTATCCGTAGTGGGCCAAAGGATATAAACACAGCCATATTAATATTCCGAACAACCACTCAAAAGATAACAATACTGAATACTGTAACTATCAGAAAACCCAGCCACAAGATTTCCCGGAAGTGAGAAGTCAAATTACTTGCGTAAAGAAAGAGAAGGCAGTCTCTCCTAAAGTCTAAAGAAAACTTATGTGGGTTTTCTTCTAAAGCAACAAAGAAAGTTTAGTTGAGAATTGAGATTAGAAGAAGAAATGGAGAGTATCAAACTGGAGGTAGGTGGTTCTCTCCCTGTGGATAACGTCCAAGCTCTTGCCTCCAAGAAACTCAAGGATATTCCGGCCCGTTATTTCCAACCAGAAATTGAGAAAGAAGTAGTTTCCGTGGATGATTCCGTCGAGATTCCGGTGATCGATCTAAGCAAACTCCTTGACCATCAATTCTCCCATGCTGAATTGGAAAAGCTTCATTCAGCTTGCCAGGACTGGGGCTTCTTCCAGGTACATCTATTGAATACACGGTGGCTCAACTTTGCATCATCAGGAATCAGAATCACTGTTTCTGAGCGAAGCAAATCGTATGTGACCAAAACTGGTGTGACGACTGTGTGACGTGCACACAAACTGACACGTGTTTTCAATTTATAATTTGATCATTTTTTTTCGTCTCCTAATTTTTGAATTGAACATCCTTTTTATTTTTTTTATGCTTTTATCCCTATACACCTCACATGTTAGCTTGTAATGCAGTCACACAGTGGTTACACCAATTTTGGTCAAACAAGATTTGCTCCGGTTTCTGAGACACTCTTATTTGGGCTGATGTAATTCTGTGATTGTCCAAACAGGTCCTTGATCTTTTAATCTATATATATATATAGGATTATTTGTTAATCATATGCCAACTCTATGTGTGATGGAGCTTCTGATTTTGTTTATTTTTCTTTGAAACTTTAATGGGACCCATTATACAGTTGATCAATCATGAAGTATCAGAGGAAGTTATTGAGAAAATGCAGATGGATACAGAGGAGTTCTTTAGGCTGCCATTAGAGGAGAAGAAAGCATACTCTCAGCTACCCAACCATATTGAAGGTTATGGCCAAGCATTTGTGGTATCTGAAGAGCAGAAGCTTGACTGGGGAGACATGCTTTTCCTTGTTACCCTCCCTGTTCTCCAGAGAACGATGACATTCTGGCCTAATCAGCCCACTTCTTTCAGGTAGTAAAGAACTTGGAAAAAGTTAAATGTGTCTTTATTTTTCATAATCAAATTATCAGCCCAGCTCTTTTAGGGCCTGTTTGGCTGCCACTTGTAATGTAATTGATCATTTCATTTCAAATTTCCAAGGCATTTGTAACCATAAAGTGATGGTTCAAAATGAACTCATTCAGATTTATACTGATTTGTTGACTAAAATTAGAAATGAAGCCATCTTAGGTTTTTTATAAAATGAAATGATATAAGTTATTGAGTACAAATCTAAGGGAGTTCAGTTTGAACCCACACTTTGTGACTACACATGCCTTGGAAATTTGAAATGAAATAATTTCATTACAGGTGATTGCCAAACATGGCCTTTAGGTAAGAAAGAACTTGAAAAAGTTGAATTCACAGGTGGAAGCTAGAGTTTCTTTCTAGTGCAGATGGATGAATGATCTCATCTCAAAGAGAGAGGTCTTGGGGTTGAATCCTCTCAGCAGCATTCTGCAGTTTGTGAAGCCTCTCTCACCTACATTTCAATTTTCACACTATGATATGGCAGTCTGTACTTGAGTGGCCTTACACAAAAAAAAAAAAAAAATCAATCAATAAATAAGAAAAAGAAAATTGCTACTATAAAAGGCTATTTAATCTCTTATTTCTCTTTAAGGATGTCTTTGGCAAGCTTATTTCGTGTTTAATATATTAAAATACTAAATTATCCTCATATTCAGCATGTTCATATTATTTACTTCGTGGCACTTCTTAAGATCCCAATCTAGGAATGGGTTGTGACCTCAGATTGGGCTTTTCTATATGATCTCAGAACGGGTCAAGATGCGACTCTTGAACTGGATATTGAGGTCATATTGCATACCAAGAAAATTGAATCTGATCTCAGATTGCAATCTAGGGCATGCCAGAAACAACCTAAGTGAAAGTTTCAGTCCTTTGCTTTGAGAGGTACTCTTCATTAAGGTTGTGGGATTACGTTGTCCCCTTCCATAAATCGATGACACTATTACAATATAAGAGCAAGGATAAGGTAGTGAGACTCCTAATCCTTTCCTCTTACTCAGAATTTATTCTGATTTACTCCTTTTCTACAAATCCACCATTAAAGCTTTTGCAAATACAATACAATCATTCAATTTCACTTATAGTGCATCACAGTGGCACAACTAGCATAGTACCAGTTTTGTTGATCATGGTGTTAAATATTCGTACTTGTTATTTCAGGACAACGATGGAAAGATACTCACTAGAGTTGCAAAGAGTTACAATATGCCTTGTAGGTTTGATGGCCAAGAACTTGGGGCTTGAACCAGAGAAGTTGACAAACATGTTTGAGGAAAAGAGGATCACAAGTTTTGAGAATGAATTACTATCCATCATGTCCTTGTGCGGACAAGGTTTTGGGTCTGTCCCCACACTCTGATGCAATCGGCTTAACTTTGCTACTTCAAGTCAATGAAGTGCAAGGCTTGCAAATAAGGAAAAAAGAGCATTGGGTCCCCATTAAACCCATCCATGGTGCTTTCATTATCAACATTGGTGATATTATTGAGGTAAATCCAAATCAAGTTTTCCACCTTGAGGTAAAATGAGTAACTTTAGGTTTTTATCTCTTTCATCTCTGATGACATTTCTTGGTTTAATTTATTTATCTGTCATGTTTGATGATATAGTGGCAAGGACAATGGGACAAGTTAGACTCTTGATTTTAGTTATTTAGATTGCAAGATTTCAAAAAACTGAATTTTTGAGATAGAGACTGAATTTCTAAGAATGCATTTAGTTTTCGGGAGAAATATATATGGGTGCTCAGTGATTGACTAGAATCTTAAACCTCATACACTGATACAATATCAAGATGCTAGCCTAATCTTATTCATTTGTGTTATTTCATCTCATTTGTAGATCCTAAGTAATGGGAGATACAAGAGCATCGAGCACAGAGTAGTTGTAAATCCAGAGAAGGAACGACTCTCCATTACTGCATTCCATAGCCCAAATCTCAGCACCATGATTGGTCCTCTCCCAGATATTGTGAAGGAGATGGACAAAGAGAATTATAAGACTGTAAACTATGATAGCTTCTTGCAACTTGCATTCTCAAGCAAGCTTGATGAGAAGAGATTATTGGAAAAGTTGAAGCCACAGGAATGAGTTATTAATCTTTGAAGATGAAGAAGACTAATAAGTCAATTATCTAAAGTTCTTGATGAAAGCAAATGTATCTGTAGTGTTAGCAAGGGATGTTCAGACGATGTACTTTTATTTTTATTTTTTTAAATTCACTGGGTGTTTGGTTGCTATGATAACTCAAGTCAACCAGTGTCAGTGGGTTGCTAGACTTAAATTGAAGTTAGATTAGTTATTAAGTTTCAAATTATTTGTCTTGTTTTTTAATTGGGGTAAATAAATTGGTTCTCCAGTTTGATGGTTGGCTATGTGTGGTTTGATCTATGTAAGTTGACTAACTTTGCTCCATTTAGGTAAACTGAAGAAATGACCAAGTGGAAGGATTTGAAATAGAATGAATAAAGAAAGGTGGAACTGAAAATTCCAAAGAATGAAAAACTTACCAGGAAAAAAGAAAGAACAAAAGAATAAAAAACCCTTGGGCTGTTTTTTTATTCTTTTTTGGTAGTTAGAGCATCAGATCAACTCAAAACAATTGAATACTCAAATCTTAGAACTTCCTCTGGTAGTAGAGGGAGGTGTGAGAATAAGGGATTTCATTAAATTCGTACACAACCGTTTACAGTTTAAACTATAATCTCAGGTTTCCGTGAACAGTCTTCTAGGAGAGCCTGCAAAAGGAAAATGACTTTTAGGGAGTCTCTTATCACCAACTTTGTAACGCCTAGAATCTTTGCTGCTTGGAGCCCCATTAACAAAGCTTCACACTTGACCCTTTGGGAGGAATTGAGGGCCTTAAATTCACTCTAGCAATGATCATTCTTCTTCCATAACCTATAATGACTGCTCTCAAGCCTGTTACTCCTTATTTGGTAGTGCTGTCAAAATTTAATTAAAAATGGGTGGAGTTGGAGGGACCATTTTTAAATGTCATCATATTGTTGCCTCATTTTTTAGTGAAGTTTAATGATCTCCAAATCCTTGCTGAGTTTGTATAATAGATATAATAACATGTTCAAATTGGAAGATTCATCATTAAAGCCATATTCATTTTTATCTTCCTAAATGTTCCACTTGGTGATAGCTATGTTTCTAATGATTTTGAGTCTTTCCTCCATATTTTTTATGGGCATAGAAAACCATTTTAGAACCATTATGTGAAAGAAGAGGAAGAGTTTGAAAGGTTTCTCAAAGCAAAGGGAATAGCCAACCATATCTCTCCACCTCCTGGCACTTTACCATGCAATGAAGAGTAGATTCTGGGCCTAATTTACATCTAGGATAGATCGAACCAATATTTAGAATTCTTTTCACTATATTTTCTTTACTAGGAGTGCTTCTCTACAAGACATCCATAGGGAATGCTTCAATTTTGAGGGAAGGTTTAGACCCCCACATCTTTTTTCACTGTGAAAACTGGTATTGGTTTAGGAGGAGGGCCAGGGGTGGGGTAGGACACAGGGAGACATGCTGATTTAACATAAAATCGTCCTTTTTTTCTTATCATAATGTCAAATCATTCCAATGTCTTGACGTTCTGAATAGTGGTGAAGATTTTTAATTTTCATGGCTACATTTCTTGGGGCAAGATACTTGGGATGAAGGTTGAAATTTATTCTCTTTGATCTTTAATAATTAGGTTTCTTACCTTGGATATATTATAGTATTGGGGCTTTTGGACAGGCACCTCAAAATTTGGAATAGATAAAAGAGAAGGATCATTTTATATGTTGAGAACCATTTCTCACTTCCCATGTAAGCCCTTTCTTTTAGGTTTCTCCTCCTTTTAGAATGCACTTCCACATTTATGAGCTATTTCTAGAACTCTTTGCTTCAAAGATTCTTCTTTTTTTTTTTTTTTTTATAATAAATAAATAGATTTGGAAGCCTTAACTACAACGCCACTAAATTTCCTAAAACTTTCCAGGCCTACTTTACTAGGAGAGCTAGGTTAAAGGCACGAAGATCCACGAAACTTAGACCTCTTCCCTTTAGTCTTCCTTAACTCTTTTCGTTTCATCCAATTTATTTTTTTGGTCTGTCTTTTTTACCCCATTGTCAACACTAAATTGTGTTTTAACACTTAGCCTACCAAGATATGAGCCTCCCAAGAAATGAGCAAGCTTCCCTAGGTAACTAGGGACAAAATGTGAATCTACATATTTTGAATAACCTAGTAATTGATCATAGTTCATCACTTTGTCTAGATTAAAGCCAAACCACCATCCATCAGATGATTATGTAGATTTAACCATATCATCATTCATTTCAAAGATTAAAATTGAATGATGAAGATGGACTCACTAAGGTGGCTGATAAAAATCAAGAACAATAGATGTGATCCAAACAGATTTCTTGGATTTCAATGATCTTTGTATAATGAAACTTCGATTACTAGGCCTTTTAATTCTCTAGATTTGAATCTTGTTTGGAGAGATTTGATTCATTTTTTTTATATAAAAAGAATTATGATGAAATGGCTCATTTTGACTATTAGGAGTAGGGAACCTGTTCCCTATCTTTGTCTCTATTGCATTTTTTCTTATCATATCACATTCTATTATGTGATATTTGAGAATCTTTGTTAATACCTTAGTGTAGATTCTATTCTTGAGTATTATTAAAAAAAAAATCTGGATTGCTTAGTGTTCCACCAATTAGTCGGATAGATGAATTCTTGTGGATCCATCCCCTAGAAGAACCCAAACCATGTAAATGGATGACATCTTCACAATGGGAGAAAATATCTCATCAAAGTCAAACACCCTTTATTTGCTCAAAACTAAAGTAGAACCATGTAGTATAAAAAACAAGATAGATCTTCCTAAGAGCAAGGTATTTTTTTTTTCGAATACCATTTGGCATTTAGATAATAAGTCTATATATATTGAGGTTCCACAAACGGCATTTCTTAATAACATATTTGAAGTAGTTGTTAGAATCTCTTATGATAGGAAATTGAAACAAGTTTTTTATATTGGCCAAAAAGGGGTTTTGAAGGTAGTGTCTGTGGTTTTTTTTTACCCGAGGGATTTGAAATAGCTCTACCCAATCGTATTTCTCCCAAGGTGAAAAAAAAGGCAAGCTCATTAACACCTGAGTCAGAGATATTAATCATCCAAGGAACATTAGAATGACATACTCCTCATGTATGAACTGGAGTTTAAAACCAAACTTCTCCCCTGAAGGATAAATAGGGAAATTCAATATAGATCCAACATTCTATTCATTTGTAGGATGCAGATGGTCTTGGCCACTCAAATAACATGGGTTTAACCATAAATCACTTTGACTAGTTGATAATATTAGTTGAGATTTTGTTTTGTGACTTGAACCATTTGGCCATCTCTCCTATACATTGGTAGAGCTTCATAGGGGCAAGGGCTCCAATTAATCTTCAATACTGCTTTACCAATTAATCTTCCTGCCTAAGTAGTCATTGGTCGGTTCATACCATGTCATGAAAAAACTATGAATCCAACCCGACCTTGTTTTATATTGGGGTTGGTTGGCTAATGGCCAAGTTCATTGGTTAAGTACCAAGTCAGGTCGAGTTGGGTTAGTTTTGTTGGTTTCCAATATATTTAAAACCAATAAAATTAAAGACAAAGTACACTCAAGTATAACTATTTTTCTCCTAAGATGTGAATTTGAGACGTTTCTTGCTTTGAAAAGTCTGATCATTTTTGCAAAAACTTAGTAACCAATGGCAGAGCTATGTAAGGG
>JAOXJP010025926.1:0-17059 GCA_025762735.1 Platanus orientalis
GAACCCAATACTTATTGTAAAAAACCATTTTTATCAACTAAGTTATATACTATTGATAATTTTAAAATAATTAGTATGTTATATTTAATACATATATATTATATATGTAAAAGTTTGGGCCTCGGGGCAGGCTAAGGTAAGCCCAAGCCCAGCCCTCAATAAAAGTTTGGGCCTCAAGTCAGACTTGGATCAGGCTTTTTTAGGTCAATTTGCAGGGGTTTGCTAGGGCCAGCCCGACCCATGCCCACCCCTATTTATTTTTCATCGACATAGACAGACATGCCTATTGTTCCAGATTACTCGGAGCATGATCTTAACCATCTAATCAACAGGTTCTTTTGGTAGAATATATTGTTCCAGATTTCTCAGTTGTGGCTGTCACGTGTAAAATGAAGGATTCCTAGGTTTCCCAAACAATCTGGATGGGAAAAAGTCAGGAACGAGAGAGAAGATTTTTCATAAAATGCAATGTTTCTTCCCATTATATCTCTTCACTCCTTGTTCCAATATGAACAAAATTCCATCATATCACCACCCAGGAATGAAAGAGACTTGAACCAGAAAGTCTGCAAGAAAATTATCTCTTTTGTTTTTCATATCAGAATAGGGTGACTTGGTGACATGGGATACAATATGCATTTATTGAGAGCTTTGTCTCTCTCCGTGTATTGTACTCTTCCCTCATCTTCATCCAATCCTTCCAACGGTCAAGAGAAATCTTCAATCCCAAAAATACCCATTTCATTTCTCTGAAACAGCAACTATTAGGACTGACGACCATCTTCAATTTCAGGGTATATAAGTCATCTGGGCTAACAAACCTCAAGGGGAGATGTGGCGTCCAATGTCCATCCTCTCCTTGTACCCATTTATAGCAGGAAGTTCCTAGAAACCAAAGAACAAAGAAAAAAATTCCCTTCAAAAGGACTACTTGCAGTTATAAGTCTTTTCTTCAGCATTTAGGATCATTCTCAACTATTACTGCACTAATATGAGGAAGCTTTCACTGCCAGAATCCGTTGCCATCGCCGGAAAGCGGCGGACGCTCGCAGTCGAATTTTGGCTTGATGATGCTTGTATCCTTGACATGGACTACTTCGTTAAGACTCTGTCCGGCCTTAAGGCCAAAGGGGTTCATCCAGACCTCATTGGTTCAATCATAGCACAATATGCTTCTAAGTGGCTCCCAGACCTTACCGCCGATAACAAGAGCCTCTCCAACCTCGAGGATTCGCTGGAGAGTGTTACAGCTTCATGGACAAAGAAAAGGTTCTTTGTAGAGACTCTAGTGAAAATTCTTCCTCCAGAGAAGGATTCTGTGCCCTGCAATTTCCTACTACGACTCCTGCGCACAGCTAACATGGTTGGAGTTGAGCCGGGTTATCGTGCCGAGCTCGAGAAACGGATATCATGGCAGCTCGACCAGGCCTCGCTAAAGGAGATCCTTATACCAGCCTTTAGTCACAATTGTGAGACCCTACTAGATGTTGAGCTCGTTCTTCGACTGGTTAAAAGGTTCAACAATTTGAAAGAAGCTACTAAGAGTGGAGCTGCCCTAGTGAAGGTAGCTATGCTTGTTGATTGCTTTCTTGCAGAAGCTGCCATAGATGCCAATTTGACATTGCCGGAATTCATGGCTCTTGCCGGAGCTCTCCCTAGCCACGCCCGTGCAACTGATGATGGGCTATACCGTGCTATAGATACGTACCTCAAAGTAAGTACTCCATGCTTTAATATTGCTTTGCATATGAGAATATGTACGTTCACTTCTTCATTTCCTTTATTCCAACTACGTTGCCTATAGCTCCATTGTAGCTTTACAAGTTATCTATGCTATTCTCAACCCTTAAATTAAAGCAAGGAAACATGTTTAGTGTCTTGAAGAGAAATAGCAGTTTGGAGCTGTCATCAACCGATTCAACCCCAGATTCTGTTGGTGGCTAGGGTTTTTTCTGGACGATTCTTCAGCTGAGATAAATGGCCTTCATCTTGACATCAGTGACAAAGAGAGACTGATTGGTTTCTATTGTGCAGTGTACACCCACCAAGCATGTAAATGCAGTGAAGCTTTGGCCTTTGGGTTGAGGGAGCATATCTTCTGTGACCAACATTGGTGTGACTACACCATGTGTTGACACGTGGTATGTATAGTGCAAGCTTCAAAAAAGGGTGCTCAAACCAAAAAGTAGTTGCCTAAAAAAACCCAATCCACCATCTTAATGAATGCCCACGGTCTGTGCATATGGAGAACCAGACATGTGATGTTGAAAAAGTGAAAATCACCCCCAAAAAGGGTAAATAACTTTTTCAACCTTCATGTGTCCAGTACTGCATATATGCACAGATTGTGCGCAGTCAGTAAGGGGGCCGATGAAATTCCTGCCGTCAAAAAGAGGCACTAAATTCCAGAACACATCATGTTAGTCTATGGTACATGTAACACATTGGTCACAAAAAAAATCATTTTTCTCCGGTGGATCGGAGATTAAATGATATTTAGGTCTGTCAATGAGCCAGGCCAACCCAGCTCGGGACCCTTGTTTGAAGCTTGCATGTAGTTGAGGCTGAGCCTCCAATTGAGCTTGTTAGTTAAGTAAGCTTGAGCCGAGCACTAAGCTCACTAAAAACTTGGCCTGTTAAGGGTCTTCTATGTGTGTTTAATATATATAGATATAGCTTATTATTATATGTTTAGCTCATCACAAAGAGATGCTATTTATGGGATTTAAACCTTTAGAAGCAGGGTTGGTTCATGGGCTATTGGGCTTTAAATTTCAGGCCTAAAATACTAAGCTTTATTTTAAGCTTGGCTCACCTCAATCTTAATGAGTAGAACTTGAACTCAACACCTCAAGTTCATCATGAGTCTAAACCCAATCTTTGTAAGATGAATTTGAGCTAAGCTAAGCAAAACTTGGTTATGACATCCCTAATGATATGTGTATCTTAGGGTTAGTGTGGTATTGGATAGTGTTCAGTGCGAGTTGACCTAGTAAATCAGGATGAAGAATGTGATAAAAGGAAGACAATCATTCTCCTCAAACAAGGTGGATTAATCAGATTCACCCATAAAACTACGTGGGCTAAGGTCAAGAATTACAACACCTGATGGTCCCGTATAAATCATTAACCAATAAGACAAGAGAACAAGAACAATGATGATGTCAAGATGCGGTTCACCCATATGGTCCTTTGGTAGCACTTGATCTAGAATCTTGGCCTTGGATTGTACCTACACACAAAAAACAAGTGGCATCGGTGTGGCGTTGGCCTACACCCCTCTGACGTTCAAGTAAGAGATTGGAGATTAGATAATTCTTTTCTATCTTTTCTTGAAGTGATTGTACTTACCTTTTTCCGAGGGTCCTATTCTTAATATAGGAATTCCTCTCCGTGATTGGCCATAAATATTCTTTAAGTTAGTTAGAAGAACGTGGGGGAGTGTTACATGTGTCGGTGTTGGATTGATCATCACTCTACATCACTCTATGTCCTGTAATTGCCCTTTTGTCTTACTTGCGGTTGACTCGGCTATTACCGACTATCTATCATCTTGAAAGTTGCAGACAGTTATACCTTGGTCACCTACTTTGATGAGTCGGTTGGTCAGGTATCAGCACTATTATCTGATCTTATCGGTTGGTCAGTGACAATGCTATGTCCCTAATAAGCCATTCAGTATGCGCGATCGAGGGTTTGCACCGCTAGTGGGTTACTCGACAAATTGGTTGGAAAACTAGTTGGACCAGGGCGGTCAGACTGATCAATCGACTCAATTAGCCCCGGTCCTAATCCTTCATCATCATATGCCCCCCAATTCCCTTGGTCTATTAGTCTGAGTAGACATAGGGAATATGGAAAGCCGTCTAAGTCGATTGATGAGCCGACTTCTCAACTTCACCCTCTTGAGCTTATGCCATTGATGGTGACAAAATGTTTGAGTTGGTAGCCATTTTTCCTCGAAATGCGCTTTTATCCAACAGTGGCGGAAGGATTGGACCATTCGACAGTTGGGGGTCACTCGTGGATCTTATAAAAGGATGCCATTCCTCCATTTTAGCATCTTCCATTCTCCTGCGATTATTTCCTAGAGCTGTCTGAGCTATTTCCTCTGTTTGTGCCAGCATCATTCATAGGAGGTCATCAGGCGGGACACTTGTTAAGAGGTACTTTTCATCTTGCTATTTCCCTTCCCGTGGTTTTCCTTTCTCTTTTTGTTTCACCTTGGTGTTGTCGTCCCCCCATCAGGCCATATTCTTATATTGTCTCCTTCCTTCCCCTTCGTGGTTGTTGTTTACATTCGCCCGTATTCGTTCGTCTATAAAGTTACCCTAGATCCCATTGGAGCACCATTTGGGTTTCATTTAACTCATTATTGTTACTACCTTCGCACTCAATAACGTTTTCCCGATTTGAGTGTCTTAGGATTCGACTCTTCCTTTCTGAGTTGTGTGTTGAATCAAGTCTTAGAAGTGCTAGGTCCCTCAGTTACATTATATACGCCCTCGATCAGATGGACAACTCTTCCAAATCGACCGAGTCTGTTATGGCTCTTTATGAGAATCTTGTCAGAGCCGATTCTCTTGACTCGACTCAACCTTTGGAGCTTGTTAGGTCAGGTCATTTTGCCGGCATGCCATACACTGCCGAGCGTGTTCTTTTTACTTTGTTGAGGTCCCAGCTAGAGGATTTACGTAATATCTACCAAATCCTAGAGTCGATTAGTCTGAGGGTTCCCACTTTTGATGAGTGGGCTTTTTCTTGCCTCCCAAACAAGGTTTCAATCTTCGAACAGACTATAGAAGCCGATCTATGGTTTCCCATTCCTTTGTTCGTTTGTCAACTCCTCACCCACCTTTGTCTAGCTCCGGGCCAAGTCATGCCAACAGATGGAAGATTTTGATTGCCTACATGGTGTTGTGGCCAGCGTGTAGTGGCGGTCAGGATCACTTCACCATACCAGAGTTTCTTTACTACTACAAGGCAGCAGAGATGCACTCGGGATGGTGGTATTTCACTACTTAGGTGCCTGAATGAACACTAATCACAGGTCTTCGAACATCAAATAGAGGTTGGAAAAAGAAATTATTTTTTGCATCTGAAGACAGGTTGGAGTCTTTCTCGTGGAGTCGCTCATCGACTGAGTCCATACAATCCCCAAGATATGGGGGAGCCACGTATAAAAGGTAATTCTTGTTCGTCTTAGTTTTTCATAATCATTTTCCATTCGGTCGGTCTAATCCTCCTTATTTTTATAGCACTAGCTGAGTGTCCACTGTTCGAGGCCTAACTCGCAAAGCTAGACCGTGCCTTCGCGCACCCGATTTGGGATTACTCCTTGTTAGTAAATCATGAATCTCTTTCTATATATTTGTTTGGCCTTGAGATTCCTTCATCTGGGCCTTTAATCTTGCCAATCAGTCAGACATTTGGGTAGTCAATGTTGCCTTTAGGCACGTCAGTCGGTCAGACATCTTGCTCGTCTCCTTTTCTAGTTGGTTGTTCAAGTCGTTATCCACCCACCTCAGCCATTCTCTCATTTCTTTTTTATTTATTTTCTTATGTTTGATCATTTGCTCCTTTTTGCAGATATGTCTATCGTGTCTTCCAAATCTTCTCTGGCTAGAGTCGCCTCTAAGGTCGCCGATGGGAGCTTGTACAAGAAGCCAAAGTTCTCCCACAACCGCTCTGCTGAGAAGGAATGACTAGGCTCAGTTCCTCAAACAGTTGCTCCTTCGGTCACCCTACCTCCTCCCTCTTTTGTTAATCTGGAAAAGGCCTTAGAGACTGCTTCAACGTTCGACGAGTGCATTGATGACCTTCTTGTTCAAGCATTATGTGGGTTTTCTAAGGGGAAGGAGACGTCTCACCCTTCTCTCCTAGGTGACGAAGAATAGGTGGTTGCCCTCCTCTTTGGTTGTTTTTTACCATGATATGAGGTGCTATAGGGGCAACAGTACAAATGCCTTGGCGAAGAGCAACTTCTTCGACTTTGGCAAGGTAGAGCATTTCTCTCTTTTCTTAATTCAGTCATTATTTTGTTAATTATCATTGATTGTCTCCCTTTGCAGGTGCTAACAAAGTTGGCCGTTCTTGCGAATCGTCAACTCGCCACTGATGCTTACATAAATGTGCTCAGGAAGAAGCTCTCTAAGGTTGACTCTGAGCTGTCGCCTATGAGGAATAGGCTTACCAAGACTCAGCTCAGGATGAAGGATAGTGAGACCATGCTGGAAGGGGTTCGGGACAAGCTTAAGGAGGAAAAAGCTAAGGCCACTATGCTGCAAGTGTCTCTAGACGAGATGAAGTCTCGATGGGAGACGGAGAAGGAGAGGGCTACCAATGAGGTGGTCGCGGCATATATGGAGTCTAAGGCTTTCAATGATGAGACCACATAATTTTTTATTAGTAGTTTTGAGACCCTTCGTCGTCAAGCTCTGATGGCTTACCCTGACCTCAACCTATCCATGTTAAGAGTCGATGCTAAGTCGGAGTCTATTGCGCCCAAGCTAAACAAGGAAGCCAACGCGGAGCAAAAGAGGGATGATGTAGCCTCCTGAAGCTAACCTTTCTTTTTCTTCTTTTTGTATGGACCGAGAGTCCTTTATTTTACCTTTCTTGTATTTTGACAGTTTATTTAATAAAATTTTCCTTTGTCCATTCTCGATATTACATCATTTGGTAGATTGCCTATTTTGTTAAGCAGTTTGTTTTAGTTGAGCAACATTGTAGGATGCCGAAGTAGACCGAGGGTTGTCTCACCAGATTTAGTCCATTTTTCTCGACCTCACTTAGGACTTTTGTTGTAGACTGTTGTAGTATACTGAGGGACATTAGTTGTAGATCGTTGTAGTAAACCGATGATCGTTTTACTGGACTTAGTCCATTTTTTTGACTCTACTCGGGACTTTAATTGTAGACCGTTGTAGTAGACCGAGGATCGTTTTACTGGATTTAGTCTATTTTTTCTGACTCCACTCGAGACTTTAATTGTAAACTGTTGTAGTCGACTGAGGATTGTTTTACTAGACTTAGTCTATTTTTCCGACTCCACTCAAGATTTTAATTGTAGACCATTGTAGTAGACCAAGGGTTGTTTTATTAGACTTAGTCCATTTTTCCGACTGTACTCAGGATTTTAATTATAGACCATTATAGTAGACCAATGGTCGTTTTATTAGACTTATTCCATTTTTTTGACTCCACTCAAGACTTTAATTGTAGACCATTGTAGTAGACCGATGGTCATTTTACTAGACTTAGTCCATTTTTCTGACTCCACTCGGGACTTTAATTGTAGATTGATGCATCACATGAAAGTAAACAAATTTCATTATTTTAGAATAAAAATTACATGTTTATTGATAGTACCTTTTTAGGTGTTCAATGTTCCATGGTCGGGGTAGGAGCTTTCCTTTTATGGATTCAAAGTAGTAAATGTCATTTTGTCCGATCTTGGTTACTCTATAGGGGCCCTCCCAATTGGGTCCCAACTTGCCATCACCTAGGATATGCGTTGTTGTGCTCACCTTCCGGAGGACAAGGTCTCCATTCTAGAAATCCCTCGGTAGGACTTTGGCATTGTGATATTTCATCATTCTTTGTTGGTACTCATCCATTTGAAGGGAGGCTTCATCTCTTTTTTCTTTTAATAGGTCCAAGTTTAAGCGCAACTCTCTTTCTGCCTGCTCGGTCAACTATTTTTGGATCCTTAGATTCGCTATTCTGATCTTGATAGGTATGACCGCCTCGCAGCCAAAGGCCAAGGCGTAGGGTGTTTCTCCTATGGGGCTCCTTAGGGTGGTTTGGTAGGCCCAGAGGACCCTTGGCAGCTCGTCAGCTCATTGCCCCTTTACTGCCTCGAGCCTAGTCTTTATTATCTTCAATAGGGTTCTGTTGTTGACCTCTCCGTTGGCTTGGGGTTGTGCCAGGGAGGAGAAGTGGTTCTTGATTCCTAGTTGAGAACAAAATTCCTAGAAATGCCTGTTGTCAAACTACTTCCCATTGTTGGTGATTATAGCCTACGGTATTCCGAATCGGCATATTATGGACTTTCAGACGAAGTCACGTATATTGCCCTCGGTGATCGTTGCTAGTGCCTTGGCTTTAACCTACTTGGTTAAGTACTCTATAACCACTACAAGGAATTTCCTTTATCTCCTTGCTAGGGGAAGGGGTCCCACAATATCTATTCCTCATTGAGTAAGGGGCCATGGCCTTGTAATGAGCGTAAGTTCTTCCATAGGCTATCTAGGAATGTTGGTGAATCTCTGGTAGCTATCACATCTCTAAACAAGATTTTTTGAGTCGGTCTGCATTGTTGGCCAGTAGTATCCTGCTCTAACCAGCTTATGGATGATCGACTGACTGCTTGAATGGTTTCCACACATTCCTTCATAAACTTCCCTCATGACGTAATCAGCCTTAGTTGGTGACAAACATCTCAAATAAGGCACGATGAAGCTCCATTTGTAAAGAACCTTGCCAATTAAGGTGTACTGACTAGCTCAGAGTTTTAGTTTTTTGGCTTCACCTCGGTTTGGAGATAAAGCTCCCATTTTAAGGAACTCTGTGATTGGAGTCCTCTAGTCGTCTTCGGGCTCATTCGTGAACACATGGGTGCTTGGCTTATTCTCCATGTTAGGTCGATTCGGGCAGCTTACTGGCTGTCGGTTCCTTACTATATACTTGTCATCAGAAGCTAGTTGCACCAGTCGGTCAACCTCCTTGTTCTGACTTCTCGGGATATGTTGGACCTTGATAGCCTCAAAGTGGGACATGAGCTCGGTGACCCTGGTTAGGTATTTTTTCATTTGGTCCTCCTTAGCTTCGTATTCTCTGGTCACCTGTCCCTCGATAAGCTTGGAATCAGTGTAAGTAGTCATGTGCATAGCCCTTGCTTCCTTTTCCAGACTTAATCTAGCTATTAGCGTTTCGTATTTTGCTTCATTGTTTGTTGTGTTGAACCCTAGCTAGATTGCGTCCTCGATCTCTAACCCCTCGGGTGTTGTCAGTAGAAACCCCGCACCACTGGATGAGACAGTGGATGATCCATCTATGTGGAGGGTCCATTTTAATTTGGAGGGACCCCTCTCATTTATTTTTACAGGAGTTAGTTCTGCCAAGAAGTCTGCCAAGATCTGCCCCTTTATAGCAGTCCTCAGTCGGTAGCTAACATCGAACTCACCCAGTTCTATTGCCCACTTTATTAACCTGTACAACACTTCCAATTTTTGTGGCACTGCTCTCAAAGATTGGTTTGTTAGCACTATAATCGAGTGGGCCTATAAATAAGCCCTGAGTCTCCTTGCTGTTATTACAAGTGCGAGCCAGTTTCTCCACAGGTGGATATCTCAACTCTGCTCCATGGAGTGATTGTGCTCGTCTCTGACTAGAAACGAGTTAACCTCCACCTCAGACATTGCCAAATATAAATATAGGCCTTCTCCTTGCATCGTACGATCGAGGGTCGGTAGGCAAGCCAAATTCCCTTTGAGATCTTGAAATGACCGGTCGGCCTCCTTAGTCCATTCGAATCCTTTCTTTAAAAGGCAGAAGAAAGGAAAACATCTGTCTGTCAACCTCGAGATGAACCAGTTGAGGGTCGTAACCCTACCTGCCAACTGTTGTACGTCTTTCGTGGTCTGCGGCTCCACATTCATGCTCAAGATAGCCTCAACTTTCTCGGGATTGACCTCGATTCCCCTGTGAAAGACCATGAATCCCAAGAACTTACCTGCCAACACCCTAAAGGTGTACTTAGCAGGGTTGAGTTTCATTCAAAACTTCCTCAGAGTACGGAGAGTCTATTCTAGGTCATCTATGTGTTTCTTGGCTTCCACGCTTTTTACCAACATATCATCTACATAGACTTCAACATTTCTTCTGATCCGGGCCTCGAACATCTTATTTACAAGTCTCTAATAGGTGGCTCTGGCATTTTTAACCCGAATGGCATGACCTCATAGCAATTCGTGCCTTGGTTGATGATGAAGGACGTCTTATCCTGATCTCTGGCATTTTTTAACCCGAATGGCATGACCTCATAGCAATTCGTGCCTTGGTTGATGATGAAAGACGTCTTATCCTGATCTTACTTTTCCATCCGTATTTTTTTATAGTTGAAGAATGCGTCCATGAAGGTGAGCAATGCATGCCCGGAGGTAGAGTCAACCAGTGCATCTATCATCGAGAACGGGAAACTGTCCTTAGGGCAAGCTCTGTTGAGGTTAGTGAAGTCTACGCACATTATCCACTTTTCGTTACTCTTCCTAACTAGCACCACATTAGCGATCCAGTCAGGATATGTAACCTTCCGTATGAACCTTTCTTTTAACAGTTTGTCCACTTCTATAATAATAGCTTGATTCCTGTTGGCAACGAAGGTCCTCATCTTCTGTCTGATCGGTCTTGCTAAGGGGTCGACACTTAGGCTATGTGTGATCACCCTTGGGTCGATCCTTGGCATGTCTGCATGCATCTAGGCAAAGGCATCCTTGTAGGCCATTAAGAGTCTTTGTAAACGGAGTTTGAATTCTCCTGAGAGTGTCCTCCTGACATACATGACCCGTTTAGGGCAATTAAGGTTGACGTTGAGCTCCTCTAGGTCTTCCGCAGGCCTAGTCTGTTTCAATTGAACGTCATCTCTATCCTCCATGTCATCAATGATGAGAGCTTCCTTGGACTTTTTCCCTTTTAAGGATGCTACATAACACTCTTGAGCTGCTAACTGGTCACCTCTAACTTCTCCGACTCCCTCCTCGGTCGGGAAGCGCATTAGCAAGTGGTAGGTAGAGGTAATAATCTTCATCCTGTTGAGTGTTGGCCTACCGACAATGACATTATATGCTGAGGGATAATCTACAATAAAAAATTAAACTACTTTGGTTACTTGACGAGGATTAATCCCGACTGCTTTGTCTCCAGTGAACCCAACCAGAGGTGCCCGCAGTCGGTTAGATCTTGTCCTTTTCGATTCCTATATGCTCGAAGGCGGACAAGTATAGGATGTCTATCGAGCTTTCATTATCTATAAATATCCTTCTGGTCCGATGGTTAGCTATGATCAACATGACCACTAGGGCGTCATCATGAGGGTGATGCACTCCTTTGGAATCTTCTTTTGTGAACGTGACATCCTTTTGGCAAGTCCGAGGTCACTTCTAAGGTCAGTCAGTCGAATAGACCTCCCCTTACAAATCTCTAATTGCATGTGTGTGCTCCTATTGAGTCAACTTTGATTCACCACCCCCTATAGATCCTCTAATAATAACTTTTATTTCTCGCAGTGGCCCGGATTCAAGATTCTTTCGACTCGGCATCTCTTCTTCTGCTCCTAATGAGGTCCAAGGACGACCAACTATAAAACGCCTTAGTCTACCTTATTGAATGAGTGCTTCTATCTTATCCTTCAGGTTGACGTAATCCTCTGTGCTGTGGCCATGTTCGCGATAGAATCGACTATACTTCTTTTAGGATCTTTTCTTTGGAGGGGTCTTAAGCTTCTCAGGACACTTTAAGGATGGATCATCCTGTACATACAAAAATACCTGCTCGAGGGGTGAGTTGAGTAGGGTGCAAACCTGTGCTCGCTAGGTTAGTGTGCATGGTTCTCTCGGTCGTACCAACCAATCGGCATTGTCCCTTGTCCTTGCTTCGCCTTCTAAGGCTTTTGGTCGCTCGTCCCTTTTTCTCTTCGATAGCTCCCGAAGTTCATTTCCTTGGTATCTTCTTGCCACCATTACATCCTCGACGTTCATATGCTTTTGGGCCCGCAACATTAACTTAGCTATGTTGTTTGACGGAGATTTGAAAAGAGAGAATAAGAATTTTGTGGGCAATAGCCCACCTATGAAAGCGGTGAGCACCACCTTTTCATCGGCGTCATCTACCTGCATTACTTCTTGATTGAAATGGGAGACATAGTCTCTCAATTATTCTCCTTTTGTTTATTTGACATTTAGTAGATAAGTAGCAAGTCTACGATAATGCCTTCCCCCTATGAAATGACTAGCAAATAGCTGGCTCAATTCAAAGAAGGAGCTGATGCTATTGGGTGGAAGACTATTGAACCATTTTCGTGCTGAACCCTTCAAGGTGGCCGAAAAATCCCTACACATGACCCTGTCTGAATAGTTATGTAGGAGCATCAAAGTCTTGTATGTTTCGAGGTGGTTAAACGGATCTCTGCTTCCGTCAAGCAGCTCCATTTGGGGGATCCCAAACCTCTTGGGGAGAGGATGGGACATGATTATTATAGGGAAGGAATGATCGGTTCTCTGTAACAGCGCCTCTACTGTGGAAGGGGTTTTGCCTCGAAGAGCTTCCATTACTGTGTTTAGCTGATCTTGCATCTTCTGAATATGCTTATCTTGTTCGATGATAGTTCTCCCACCTACGTCATTGGTATGTTGAGACATGGAGGCCCCCGGACCATGGTTATCCCCTTGTCTTTCTCTCCCGGGTCCTTGTTCAATCTTTGGTCCATGACACATAGCTTCCTGAATCTCTTCGTCAACGGAATGCTGGTGCTCCATCCGCTCTATAAACCTTTGACTTAGCTCCTGATTCTATTGTGCCATTCGTTACATGTTGCAATTGAGGTCTTGTATCTATTGTTCTAAGCTTGCAATTCGGGCTGCTTCAACCTCTCTCCTCCCTAGATCATTTGTGGATGATGCATTCCGGCGAGCTTCCATCATTCCAGATCGAGTTTCCACTATAAGACCTTTGTCTCACCTAAAACCTCTTTCAGGTTCCCATAGACGGTGCCAATTGATGATGCCGAGATGCGGTTCACCCATATGGTCCTCTAGTAGCCCTTGATCTGGAATCTTGGGCTTGGATTGTACCTGCACACAAAAAACAAGTGGCGTCGGTGTGGCGCTAGCCTACACCCCTCCGATGCTCAAGTCAGAGATCGGAGATTAGATAATTCTTCTCTATCCTTTCTTGAAGTGATTGTACTTACCTTTTTTCTAGGGGTCCTGTTCTTAATATAGGAATTTCTCTCCGTGATTGGCCACGAATATTCTTTAAGTTAGTTAGAAGAACGTGTGGGAAGTGGTACACGTGTCAATGTTGGATTGATCATCACTCTGCATTACTCTACGTCCCGTAATTGCCTTTTTGTCTTACTTGCAGTTGCTTGGCTATTACCATTTATCTATCATCTTGAAAGTTGCAAACGATCATACCTTAGTCGCCTACTTTAATGAGTCAGTTGGTTGGGTATCAACACTATTATCTGATCTTATTGGTCAGTCAGTGACAATGCTATGTCCCTAATAAGTCATTCGGTATGCGTGACCGAGGGTTTGAACCACTAATGGGTTGCTTAGCGAATTGGTTGGGAAATTGGTTGGACCAGGGCGACCTGACCAATCAATTGGCTCAATCAGCCCGGGTCCCCATCCTTCATCATCAAACATGTACCCTTTATATCATTGACTATCAAAAATAGCTCTATTAGACTGGACAAAGCAATTAACATAAGTGAGTCATTCCTGTTCCTTTATAGTCTATAGTCACAACACATGTTGCAATGGTATTGCGGTAACTATAGAGTGATGTGTGGCAAGGATAAAAATGGTAGTTAGTGGTAATAAAAGTAACTTGTGTTGCTCAATTGAATCCCATTTTGACTTCATTGCCCCTTACCACCTTTTTGTGTACCACCTTCCCAACACCGGTGAGGATTTTATACGTTGACCCCTAACCTGCGCCAACGTCCGCCGATGGTCAAGTGGGTGAAAATATCAGCACCAAAAGTGATTTTCACTTTTTGGACGCGTGTGTAAATCACTTTTGACGCTGATGTGGCCACCCTTTGACCTAGGCGTTTGCCTGCGCCGAGCATAGAAAAGCCTTGCTACCCTAATACACACCGTGACTACATAGGATCCTGATTAAAATTGGTGGCAACGTAAATGATACCCAAAATTAAGGCAGTCACTTCAGATAGGATGCTCCGAAGCCCAACATATCCGGCCAGAAAATTAGTCAGGTTAAGCCAACCTAATTTCAGGTTGGGCTAAGTTCTTGGGCCCGAAATTTTATTCAGGTCAAGTTTAGGCAACTCAAGTTCGGCTCAAGAGGCCTAACCCAGTCTAAGCCGAACTAACTAACAAGAAATAATTTTATTTATATTTTAATGTCATGTCTGTTCTTCTTTGTTTTTAAGATCCATATATTTTTAACAAATTTACTATCATCGAATAGTTCCATTGTCAATTGTTAAAAAGAACCCATATAATATGTACCTAGGGGCAATTATAAGCCTATAATCAGCCCAAAAATTAATAAAAGGGTTTTAATTCATGCAGCCCCTCGGCTTGCGCTGTTTTGAAACGGGTTGACTACCTTGGGTTTGGGTAAAACATTTTGGGCTGACCTCGGCCCAGCTCAGTTGACAGCCCTACCCAAAATGATCAAAATAAACCTAATCCATCTCTTCCTCTCAAACTTTTGTAACCTTCAAGGTCTCTTTGCAGGTGCACCCGGACCTGTCGAAGGAACATAGGAAGGGCCTCTGTAGATTGATTGATAGCCGGAAGCTATCAGCAGAAGCATCGCTCCATGCAGCGCAGAATGAACAGTTGCCTGTCCGGGCCGTAATCCATGTACTATTTTCCGAGCATGCAAAGTTCAATACTGCACTTGAGTCTCCAGCGAGGTGCCTGTCCAAGCGCAAAGTGATAGCTCTTCAGATGGAGATAAGGAAGTTGCAAGAGGAAATTTATAGGCTTCAGAGCCAAATCAACTCCATGCAAGCACAGATAGAAAGGCTCATGGAGAAGAAGAGCTTCTTTAAGTGGAGGAAGCTTGGACTGCCATTGTTCAAATCTGTTAGCGTGACAGAGGGGTTGGAGGAGGATGTGGAAGAAGGAGAAGTGGGGTTTGATTGGCGAACACCTACGGATATGAAAGCAAAGCTGGTGCAAGGTGGAATCCTTCTCAAGGAGAGCAAATCCATTCAGACCCACAGACGACATACGGAATCCACTCAAGGAGATTTAACCCCAAGGCCTCTCTACTCGACAGGTGATGGTGACGCCAATTCTCCTTGAAAGATAATAGCATTGATTTTATGTAATTTGATTAGCTAGTAATTATGCTAATCTTTCCACATCTTTGATCTCTTCTAACATTTTCTAATATATTAAGCTTTTTAATGCGATTCAATGAGAAGGATATCTATATTTCAATTATGATATTGTTTAATTATGCTATTAAAAATGTTGCCGTAGTACCAATTCGAGATGTTATAAGAGATGTATTGTGCATATGATTGTGATCATCGATGAATAAATGAAATTCTATCTCAAGTTCTTAATAATTAATCATGTTGCAATAAAAATTCATTCTGGCCCAGTCTGGTTGCCGTGAAAGGTTGGTTTTCTTCTGATTCTTGGCAAAATTTTCTTAAGAAAATCATTTTCAAGCTGTTAGTTGACGAGAATAAGAAAATCCTCAAATTTTGAAACACAAAGGTTTTCCTTCTCTTTTTCTTGGCAACCAAACAACTATAGAAACAGTATAGAAAATTACAGATTGTTTTTGTTTTTCTTTTCTTGTGTAATTTTCCTTTCTGTTTCTTTTGTATCCTCCTCTATTCAATTCAAGGCAACCGACCTTAATTGAATGATTTATAGCTCTACCAGGCCAAAATATCCAATTGTATGCGTGTGTATATATAAATGTAGTTAACCTGCGGTTTACATACTTAATCTGACCGCCTGGACTAATATCCCCCGCTCGGCTAACCTGGAGATGGGATGTCTCCAGCATCTTTGGTGTGTTGACACTTGCCCCATTGAACAGTAATAGAACACCCAAGGATACTTTTTGTCAGTCCATTGTTATTTGACAGGTGTTAAACACATCACTGATACAGGAACAATGCTGGAGGCCACCCAAGATCATCTCCAGCAAAAAGGTGTCCAGCATCAATAAAACATGAAATTTTGTACTAACATGTGACAAAGTGAATTGCACCTTTAAACCCATGATAGAAAAACATTTTTTAACTTTTCACCACTTGTCAACACAAAATTGGTGCTTGATTGATGCAAATTAGTGCCTATTGATGCTGGACACTTTTTCACCTTACTATTCTTGATGGTTATTTCATTGTCACATCATATTTGTACATTTTTATTGCACCTAAAGTCAGCAACTTGGGCTGATTTGGCCAGAAGACTGGCTTGGCCCAACTTATAAATATTTCAATGAGACTCGGTCTGTCCATCCGGATTTGAGCCAAATTCAACAGATTCCACCTTTGGATTCTAGTGATGGGACAATTTCCAGACATCTAGTTGTTCGGGCTTAGAATCCCTTGATAAATACATGAATCCGATGGAAAAGGATAGGCTTATGAGAAGATTTTTCTTTTTTATCTCAGAAGGTCCGATTGGTATCGCTACAAAAATTAAAACTTTTAGTGGCGGTTAGAAATTGCTACTAAAAGTATTAGTGGCGGTCAGAATACCCACCCCTAAAGATGGTGTCGTTGATACTCTTAGTGGCGGTTCTAGTGGTGGTTTTCAAGAACAGATGCTCATAGTTAAACTTTTAGTGGCGGTCACCACCGCCACTAATTCCTATTGTAAATCTATTAGTGGCGGTTCTAAAATGCCGCTGACTCTTATTAGTGGTGTTTTCTGTCGCCACTACAAAGATATTAGTGGCGGTTCACAACTGCCGTTTACCTAATTGCTATAAATCTTTTAGTGGAGCTTTTAAACCGCCACTAATTACTATATCTACAATTTTAGTGACAGTTTAGAACCACCACTATTTAATCTTTTAGTGACAATTTTTTAACCGCCACTAATGTTTTATTTTTATTTTTTTAAATTGCCAAAAATGCGATTAAAACATGAAAAATTACACATTCTTTGGAACACCATGAAAAAATCCATTATTAAAGTGTTTTTTTTTTTTGTATCTTTGCTTAAATCTCATCCATACCATAAAATAACTCATAATAATATTTAAATCTCATTCATACATAAAATTTAAATTTATTGATAAATATAAGAATGTTTACATGAGA
>JAOXJP010025937.1:0-17059 GCA_025762735.1 Platanus orientalis
CTTCTGATCGATCGGGCCTATGCCTTTCGATCAATCAGAAGACCTAGGGCCCATCGATCGAGCATATGCATGATCGATTGTGTCTCTCCCTGGGGAAAAATTGCAATGGAAAGTTACTTTTTTTGGTCTATTTGCTCATGGGCTATGCCTTTCGATCGATCGGGTAGGCCCTATCGGACCTTGCCCTCTCACGATCGATCATGCATGTGCTCGATCGATATGCATGATCGATGAATGGGCCCTAGGTCTTTTGATTGATCAGACCTATGCCTTTCGATCGATCGGGTAGGCCCGATCGGACCTTGCCCTCTTGATTGATCCGGCATGTGCCCGATCGGTCCCCCTTTAAACTTTGAAAATCCTAACAGTGCTTTGGTTTATTATGTTTTTGGTTTTATTATAAGAGTTTTTCAAGAGTTAAAAAAAAAACTCATTTTTTGTTTATTTATGTTGAACCATATCTTCTTGGTAATGCTTATGCTAGTTCCCTATTCCTATTTTACTTGTTATACATCAACGCTCTTGTATTTTTTGACTACTAAGTGTATAATTATGCTTATCTAACATAACCCGAAGTTTCATCAAGAATTTTCATGTTTTTCCAATATTTCTTTTGTTTTCCATATAAATCAGTCACTCATTTTTACTTAGTTCCACCATACAAGGGGATCAAAATCAGCTCGATCCGGGGTCTCGCATTGGTGAGAGAAAGGAAAGGTAGGCATTTGGCCCCTCCACCCGAGGGGAAAAACTTGTTACATGTTGCTTTGTGCCATTTTCGCCAATTTACCTTTGATTTTAGGCGGATTTCCTTTAAAAAATGATGTCTATTTTGGTTATTTTTTATGTTTTGCTCTACTTTATTTTCTTTTTAGTTTTTATACAATGTTATGTAATGAGGAGTTTTGAGGAGGTTGAATGAAATAAAATTGTTCTTTTCCCTTTTGTTTAGTGTTTTGCAAAACCTTAACAGAGGAAGGTTGTGAGGTATGTGGCCGAATTCATTAATCATTCTTCTTCCATTATCGCTACATTATTTCTGGTATCAAAGCTAGTGTCGAGATGGCTCCACACATGCAAGTTGATTGTGATGCATCGATGGAAGAGGTTCAAGGGCGATATGATGTAGCAAGACTCGCACAACAGGTCGAGATCCTCACTTAGTAGATGGTTGCGTTGACTGTTGAGGTCACACACCGTCTCGGAGTGGAGGATTTAGAACCCGACAATCCCTTTTTGGATGACGTCGTATGTCGCAGGGACGATCGTAGAGATGAGCAGGGTTCCAATCGTTGGGAGTCGGGGCTAAGGGTTGATGTCCCTGAGTTCTATGGTGCCTTGCAATTGGAAGAGTTCCTGAATTGGATCAACACGGTGGAGGATATCTTGAATTTCAATGAGGTTCCCGAGGACAAACGTGTTCATTTGGTGGCTACTGGATTTTGAGGAAGAGCTGCATTGTGGCAGCAAGTTAAACTCACTGGAACTCGACAAGGAAAGGAGAAAATCGGTTTGTGAGAGAAACTTAAGAAACATATGCGTGTGGCCTTCCTACCACACAACTATATGCGGGTGTTGTACCAACATTTGTAGAACTTACGCCAAGGTTCACGGTTAGTTGATGACTACACCAGTGAATTTTATCAACTGGTGACCCGGAAAGATCTTGCAGAGTCGGAAGATTACCTTGTAGCCCGCTATATCGGAGGTATGAAACAACAATTACTGGACACCCTAAGCCTGTTTGATATTTTCTGTGTCAAAAACACATGCGAGAGCCCTATAGCTTGAGAAGCAGTTGGAAAGGACATGGGGTTCGTCATGGCCTTTTAGCAGTTCTACTACCACTAAGCCGACCGCTAGTGCGGTGCCACCTAGTAGACCACCTGATGCAACATCCTTGCAATTTTTGGAGAAAGCTTATCCTATTTGGAAGCCCAAGTCCAAGAATTATTAAGGAAGGAAGGCCAATAGAAGATGTCCATGGTAATTAGGTGTTTAGGGTATTTTAAGGGGGGGTGCAACATTTTATGTGTCTATGTAATAAGGCCAATAAGGCCAATAGTGCCAAACTTTAGTTTTTTTTATAGTAATTCTGTTTTTGTTGTTTAGCCCATTTTTCAAAAGTCAAAACTAGACCTTTTGGCTTGATTTTGGTGTAATTAAATAGTTTATTTAATTACCTTTCTAATGAGACAAGGATTACGCAAATCCAAGGTGATTTGGAAAAGTTATGACCAAATTACTAAAGGGTGGTCACTAAAAACGGGAATAATGTTTTTAGAAGTCTTAAGTTTGAATTTTTAGGAAAATAAGTTTTTAGAAAGTTTTATGTTTTTAGAAAACTTGGATAGCAAGTTTAGGATTTTGGGAAGTTTCTAATTTTAGCAAGTTTCCAATTACTTAAGGTTGTAAGCCTATTTAAAGGCAATCCCTCTCCCATAATTTGATAGTGAAGAATAAACAAATTTTTGAAGATTTGGGTGTTCCCAAAGTGTGGCTGTAGCCATGTTCTCATTCTCTAAGGGTTTGATGCCACTCATGGCTCCCCTCTCTTCTTCTTCCATAGGTGTAGCCACAAACTCCTTTCTCTCCTTCAAGGTAAATCTCCATTCTTTTTTGTTCTCTTATGGTTTCTTCCAAGCTTTATCTTTTTTTCTATACTACTCTCTTCACATTCTTTTTGTCATATATATATATATATATATTCTTCTTCCTTCTCTTAAAACCTCCATTAAAGCACCTTCACTTTTTTTGAAATTATTTGATTTGACCTATCAAATCTTATCGAAATTTCATGAAATTTTAATTGTAAAACCCTGTTACACGTTAGAAATGACTATAAAATTTTCAGAATTTTCTGATGTGTCAGAGGGGTATTTTGGTAATTTTCGGATTTTTTGGGTCCAAAATCACAAAAATACATTTTTTGGGTCTTTTTCTTTCTTTTCTTCTTCTTTTCATTCTATATTCTTCTAAACTCTATTTCTGCGATTCTACTATCAATCTTTTCTTATTTTTGTAGCTACTTGAAGTACTAAATTCCATTCTTGAAAACTTTTGCTTCCGCACTTTAAATCTAACCATTGGTTGAGGTTTTGGAATTACTCTACATCAAATTTTTGGTATCTTCTCCTTTGTTCTGCATCACCTGTTACACTCAGCAGCACACTAGCATACAATACGAACACCATTGACCCTCTTAACACCATTTCCAAGGCAACCCACGACTGAATAAGGAAGAATACAGCAGGGCGGTAACATTACCCCATAAAATACTCACCATGGCTTCAATCAGTCTCCGAATGATACGAGACTTGTTTCATTTTATTGCTGCAAGCCTGCAATAGTCCTAGACCAAATCGACAGAAAACAGCAACCCAAACACTTCTAGATCCAACACGAACTTCAAATTTCCAAAAAATTGGAATTTTGTGAATTTGTCACTGAAAAATATGGAAAAAAACATGTAGTCTTCAACTGCAACCAGGGTGAGTTCAAAAAAGTGTCTAAATTCTAGATTTGTCGAATCCATGAGAAACCCTTCTGGCACTGTGCAGGCCATACGGCTGCTGACATCAGCACCAAGGTGAGCGCAGTTTCGTTCTCCAGCTCTGATGACAAGTTACAATCTGTGATACCTGAAATCAGAAGCTGATATGATAAATAGGAGAGGAGAGAAAGAAAGTATAAGAAGTAGTCGGATCTTTTGGGAGAGTAATCGTATGAGTATAATAATGTTTCATACGGCTGGTATTTATTTGTACTTACTATAGGGTACATGTCACATGTGGTATATAAAACATACGGGTATATTGTACCCTTATGACATAAATTCCCCACAAATACATCTAAATACCCCTTTCCAATATCTCCAACAATTATAAGACTTGTGAAATGGCGAATGAACCACCATTCTATCGTCAGATGTTTATTTTTTTCTCAAATTTTTCACTCACCAAATTACAAAAAATACTATGGAATTTTTTTTTCGACTTAATGTTAAAAACTGAATAAAATGTAGTGGATTCTAGGTTTTTTCTTTATTTTTATTTTTAATGTTGTATTCCAGAATTTATTTTCCTTGACTAGAGCTGAAAATTTATTGATGAAGAGCTTCCAAATGACCAAATTAATGAAGTGACTAGCAAGTGAGCCCGTACTGAGCACGAGCGATTGAAGTTCAAAAATTAAAATGAGAGAAAGGAAGGTCAATGAAATTATAAGTTTAAAAATAAAAAATAAAAAACAAAAGTCATAAAATTTTGAGTGCAAGACAGAGCTTATATAACTTTTGTTTGTAAGTTTTTTATGCCAAATATACTTTTGAGTTGTTGAAAGGAAATTGTAATGGTAGCCCTGCCATAAACCTATCAATGGTTGCATGGGATAGAAAGTTAATCAAGAAGCCCAATCTTATAAAAAAACAATGAGAGTAATTGCTTAGCAAAACTTAAACAGTGTTTTGATAAGAAAATTAAATTAATTGATAGATTATGTGATGATTTAGAAGGGCCCATAAAATAAAATAAAAACTAAATAAAAAAGAGGACAAAATATCAAATAAGATAGATAAATAAAAAATAAGTGAATGGATACTCTCTTTTATTTTTGCAACCAATAAATTGATGAAAAAAAAGAAGAAGAAACAAATATCTAAGATACGTCATAAAAAAAAAGAAGATAAAATGAATGGACATATTATTTCATTTTTGCAACTGAATTAATCCAACCTGACCCAACTCACATCTTCATCTCCCAACCTCAACAATCCAAATGCCATTTTATTTTTTCAACCAAAAACAAAATTGAAAATTAAAATATTCTTATTCTTTTTCTTTAGATTCCTAAAGAAATTGATTTTAAGAAGGTAGAATAAAATTACATCAAAAATCAACTTGAAGTCAGTAAATTCGATGAAATCACTTAATTTCAACTTAATAAAATCTCTTAGAGAAAGTCAAATAAGAGAACCATCTGGTGTCGTATGGATTGTTAGGTATAAAGTATTCCAACAACATGGCAGTGGCTATTAACATTGTTCTTCAAATACATATATCTCTTTCAGTACAAAGTATTCCAACATGGTAGTGGTTATTAACATAAACTTCGTTACTGTAATCAACCCAACCATAATAGGTCAATAAGGGGACCTACTAAATTGCTTGGGGAAAAAATTACTTCACCACTTTGACTTTTATTCTTATGTTCTAATGCCCCTTCGTTTTCTTTTTGGGTTGGTTTATCAAATTTTAAAATAAATAAACAGAGATATTATATGAAACTGCAATTAAAATCAACACAAAAACCCCAATAGATGACTTGATGAAATAAAAACCTAAAAAAATAAAGAACCTCTCAATGCATGAAACCTGACCACAAATCTAGTACTGATTAAACCCGGTTCATTGACATCCCCAGTTTTATTTATGAATATAAAAGTTTCCAATCTAATGGGTGTTACAATGGGACTTTAGCCTTGTAGTGTAACCTTGGTCTATCGTATCAATATGGAGATCCAACAATTCCAAGCCACTGTTTATTGGGGACTGATGGGACTTGTCTCTAGTTGTTATGGATATGACTCAAACACAGCCAGTTAAACCTTGATTGGGTTCATGCCAAAAACTGAGAATGTAACTCATTACGAAATAAATTTATTTATGCTTAAGCAAGGTAATTAACATTGTGGGCTTTTCAGAGGTAACTTTGTTGTGCAACCAGCTGATACTCCTCGGCATCACCTTTTCAGCTCCAGTGGCACCCAAGCTCTTCCTATTTATATCCAAAAAGAAAAGAAAAAAAGAAACCCTAATCAGAGTTTTTTCTTCCAAAAACAATGGCACAGAGATGGTTACCAAACCTTCCTTCTGTTTCCGCAACCATTGTTTTTCCCATCTCTCCCGTCCTTATGTTGTTGTGATTTTACCAAGATTGAACATGGCCTCGACCTAGATGCTTTTACCTGGCACCCAATAATACTCCTTGAGAATGTAACAAGGAAGTAAATCGAAGGCGAAGCGAAACGATTGAGAAAACACACCTTGATGTTGTCTCCGAATTGGAAATATCAATTGCAGAGACCGTTGGATGGAGAGGGGTGTTGTGTTAAAAAGCAGACGGCCAAACTGAAAATATTAGACCATGCCGGAAATTGCAATCGCAAGGGCATTCTGTGAGGAAGAAGATGCCCAAGCTGAAACTCTAACTAACGGCGAAGACGAAGAGGATGGTAGAGTTTTGGAGGAGAGGAAGATGAAGGGAGAACAGGGCATGATGGGTGAGGAAAGGAGTTGCAGGTTTTGAAAAGTGAAAAAGATGGGAGAGGGGGAATACTCTAGAAGATGATAGAGACTCGGAGATGATAGACGGAGAAGAGTCGGAGAAGACGACAAATAGAAAGCGAGATTTCCCTTCTGAATAGTAAAAAAGTGTAGCTGTGAAAAAAATAAAATAATAAAGGAGCCAATCTTACGCTGCCAAATGTCATGTTTTGAGCTGGGTATCCAACTGCAGTAATTCAACCGGTTCCCTTTATATATAGTATAGATTCTAGTACCAGTATTTTGGCCTTATTTGAATGTCTTTCCTTGTTTTCATTCTTTTCTCCACTTAGTATCACATAAACCTGATTTTGTGTTTTGTCTTCATGCCATGTGCTTCTTTTTATGTTAGATGCTTGACATCATTATGCCTGTTCTGCAGGAAGCATATTTGCATATGCAATGTCTTGAAGCTGATAGGTGGTTATATCTTTTTTAGTGGTAAGGCACTGCCCTTATATATTTAGAGAGAGAGAGAGAGAGAGAGAGAGAGAGAGAGAGAGAGTTTGTTGAAAGTGCTCACTTATTTACTGTTTTTTCCATCCTGATATTTGACATTGCTCTAAAATTTTTAGGTTTGTTACTTTCTTTGCAGGACACTTCTGTTCCAGGCCAGCTTAGAACTCTAAATGATTTATGCCCATGGAGTTGGCTTCCTGAATCAATGTTTGTTCAGACAGTAAGTTTGATTTCTACTACAGATCAGCCAGATTTTATTCATTGTATGTGCTTTACTTTACGCGAGTTTAGTGTGGGAGCTCACTCGATTTTGTATGAATTTCAGTTGGTTGGTATGCATTCTCTCAGATTACCATATCAGTTTGCTGTCATGCATTCCCTCTGATCGCTATGGTGGTGTTTGTCAATATGTCATTGAAGTCATGAGCTGCAGTTGTCTTCCATTTCTATCAGCGAATATGACCTCAAGGACACTGAGCTTTAAAAGGTATGATCATGATCATTCTTAGTCAGAAATGAAGCTATATATTCCATGTTTGGCATAGATGCAGGTGTCAGGCAGATACAAGGATGTTGCAAACAATGACTTCAAATAGTCTAATACTACAACGTGTTGTATAAAAGTGCAAAAATCGAAAGTAGAAACTAGAAAGCGTTAGCCATCTACATGATGCGCTGGGGGGGGTGTCTATGAAAGGACAGTATTCCCCTGCTTATGTGGGCCTAAAAGTAACTTGAAGCAAGTTTTAAAAGAAGGAAAATAGCACAAATTCAATTATGGAAAATTTAGTGCAGAACAGTGAAATGACCAAAATACCCCTGTAGAAATTTCAGAATGGTCTGCAATTTTACAGTTGATTACTTAGGTCTATGATGAATCACTGGACAAAATTTCAGCTTATTCCAATAAGTTTTAAGTATATGAATGTAATAAAAGAACAGTCTGCAGAAATCTTTATTCAAGAAAACAGAAAATAGGTTAGGATTTGTAGCTCAGAAATCTGTCAGAATAAGGAGAGATTAGAGAGGGTTCTAGGGGTTTTAGATTGGCAACAGGTTAGAGAAAAAAACCCTAAAAAGAAAACAAGTAAAAGGGGTACTTTAAGGGGTGCAATTTCTACAATAGGGGACTTAAATTCTGTTATCAAGAAGCAAATGTGGGGCTCAAAGATGAGGTTCAAATCTCAAGATTTTAATGGAAGAACTATCATGGAGTTTTCAGATTTACAGGATGGTTAGATCAAAGAACAGAACCTGAAAAATAAGGATCAGATTACCTGGTTTATAGAGGTGCAATTTGGCTGAGAGTCAATCATAGAAACTCCAAATGATATGTACTTTGCCGCTGCAGTCCAGAATCTTCAACAGCAGATGATCTCCTGGGAGATGGTATTCAATCCAGCCGATTGGATTTGAGACTCCAACAGAACAGATTAAGAAAGGAAGATAAGACAAGAAGGGGAAACAGAGAAGGAAAAATCAGTAGCAGGGAACAAAGAAGAAGAATAGAAGAATAAGAAGAAGATAGAAGATAGAAGGGGAAGAAGAACTCCAGCAAGAAGAAAGTGACGAGAGAGAAATAGGGGAAACACAACCCAGCCAGAGGCTTTCAAACTCATATTTTTATTCAATACTTCAACGCCAATACTTGTTGACCGCTCTTCTTTTATACCTAAAACCAAAACAAAATAGACCTTTCTAAAATAGGAAACTTTAATAAATTAGGACCCCCCGCGGATTTGGTGCACCCTCTTAATGAATGCCTAAGGTCTGCTCATATGCAGGGGAAGACACATGGAGTTGAAAGTGAAAATCTCCCCAAAAAAGGTGTATCACTTTTTCAATGCCATGTGTCCTCCCCTGCATATGGGCGGACCTTAGGTGTTCAAAGGGGGTGCACCAAATCTGCACCGAACTAGGACACTTATGATTATAAACTTCCTAAAACTAAAGCCTCTTGGGCTGTCGACTAACCCATCAAGAGGGACCCACTTGACTTTTAAAACATACCTAAACTACCCTTGGCAGTATCTGCCTCATTACAATTATACCCCATTCATAAAAATTATCCCTAAAACACTATGGCTGACCAGCACTCTTCCATGTCTTTGCTTTGGGCTTGGGCTCATGGTATCAAATATCTCGAAATATCTTAAATATCTTCCGACATATGTCTATGTCTACTGGGACCAAACGATATATTCCTATACCGACACGAAACATTAAGTACATTATAAAAATTCATTTTTTTGTTAACATGATGTACAATATCGGTATGTTGAGCGAATATTCCACTTTCACAGTGTATTATTGCCTAATATCAACATTGTGTTGTTATGATAAAAAATTATATGAAAAGCGATAAATTTCAAAGAAAGTAAAAGGAGGAAAAGGAAGAATTTGAAGATAAGAAAGAAGAAAAGGAAGAGAATCTAATTGTTCCCTATGTTTATATGGTTGGATTAAAATATTTTTGTCAACCATTATGTATGCATGTGTATTTTTAAAGAATATTAAAATGTAAGTATACTAAAATAAACTATCATTCCTAATGAATCTATTAGTTTCCTTGTGTATATGTAGTTAGATTAGAATATGCTACTTAAGTTTCCACGATTTTTACAATATTTCTTTTCGATATTTCCGACATTTCCAATATGTCTTATTTTAATCTGACCAATATTTCCACCGACACCGACATTTTGAACCTTGGATACGAGTAGGTGGTTGGAGAGGCCTTTTTCGGAGGAAGAAGTTCTCTTAGCACTTAACTCAATGGAGGCGGATAATGCACCGGGCCTAGATGGTTTTCCAACAAATTTTAAAGGAGGTGATAGGGAAAGATATTATGACAGTGTTTGCGGATTTCCACTCTAAGGATAGCTGGTGCATAAGCCTAAGTGTGACTTTCATCACTCTTATTCTGAAGAAAAAGGGAGCGGCCGAGCTCAAAGACTTTAGGTTGATCAATTTGGTGGGGAGCATGTACAAGTTGTTATCCAAAACTCTGGCTATCCACTTTAAATCATCTCTAGCAAGCATTATCTCTGATTCTCAACTTGTCTTTTTACCAGGTAGACAGATGACCAATTGTTCTCTCCTCACCAATGAGTATCTTATGCTATGTCTAAAGCTAGATGGCCCGGAATTGTTTGTAAGGTGGATATGGAGAAAGCCTACGACTATGTCAACTGGGGCCTTGTCGACTGGGTGTTAGATCAGATGGGGTTTGGGCTTAAATGGAGGAATTGGATTAAAATTTGTATCTCTTCCCCTTCTTTTTTTGTTCTGTGAATGGAGCTCCCAAAGGCTTCTTTAGAGGAGGAAGAGGTCTAAGGCAAGGAGATCTGCTATCGCCGTATCTTTTCATTATGGTGACTGACTTATTGGGTAGAATGATGACCAAGGCAAATGCAGTGGGTCTGGTACAAGCTTTATGCCCTGTTGATGGTGGACCTTCAATTCCATTCATACAGTTTGCAGATGATTCGTTATTTATGTTGAAGTGCATTTTATTAATCATGGAGGCAACAACAGGATTGAAAGTGAATTGGAGCAAATCTTCACGATGTCCGATGGGGTTGACCTCAAATATTCATAGACTTGCAAAAGTGCTTGAGTGTGATGTAGTTCCCCTCCTTACTTACTTAGGCCTTCCACTAGGGACCAAGGCTTCCTCCTTAGATATTTGGAACCCAATCATTGAAAGAATGGATCGGAAGCTAGCTAGCTAGAAAGGGAAGTACCTATCTAAGGGAGGGAGATTAGTTATGTTGAAAAGTGTTTGAGCAAGTGTCGCAACATATTTTTTATCTCTTTTTCAAGCGCCTAAATCGGTCATCAAGCAATTGGAGAGAATTCAAAGAGACTTCTTATGGGGCTCGGGTAATGATGGGAGAAAGATCCATTGAGTAAAGTGGAAGGACATTTGTAGGTCGTGGTCCCAGCGTGGGCTAGGCATCAAGTCGTTGGTGCTTACAAACAGAGCCCTTTTAAATAAGTGGCTATGGAGGTTTGGGTCTGAAAGAAGTGCTTTGTGGAGGAGATTAGTGGCGTCCAAGTATGGCGAGATGCATAATGGGTGGTGTTGTAGAACGCCGGAGGGGTCGGCAGGGTGCAATCTTTGGAAGGGCATTTGTAAGGGGGAAGAGTCCTTTTTCAGACATGTAAGATTCAAAATCAACAATGGTGAGAATGTCCTTTTTTGGCTCGATCCGTGGTGTAATAGGGAGTGTCTGGTATACCGTTTTCCTAATTGTTATGATCTTTCCAAGTGCAAAAGGGGGTCAGTCAAAGAGCACATGATAAGATCTATGAATTTTTGTTCTTGGAACATTCAACCTCGAAGAAGTCTTAATGACTGGGAAATTGAGGAAATGGGTCGTTTACTGGATTTATTAGAGAGATATGTTATCGGAGAAAGGGATGTAAGTGATGAGATGTTATGGGGATTGGACGAAAGGAAGGGGTATTCTGTTAAATCCATGTATGAGGAGTTGTCCTGTCCTTCTTAGCTTTCTTTTCCAGGCGAGTGTGTCTAGAATCCTCTGATTCAGCTCAAAGTTTCATTCTTGATGTGGGAGTTGTGGTGGAATAGGGCCTCAATGATTGACAATTTAATTAGGAGAGGCATGTATATACCTAATTGGTGTTATTTGCAAAGCGGATGTGGAGTCCGCTAGTCACCTCTTCCTTCATTGCCCTTGGGTGCGGTATTTTTTGGATCACTTCATTAGCAGATTTGGGGTATGTTGGGTTTAGCCGAATTCATTGAAGAACTTGCTATGCTGGTGGCCGTAGCAAGACCTTGGCCCTCACAAAAAGGGGCAAGAAGATGTGGTGCTTGATCCCGGCTGTGCTTTGTTGGGCGATTTGGGAAGAAAGAAACAGGAGAATATTTGAAGGACTTTCGAAGGAATCCTGTTTTGTCCTTAATGCCACTCTATCCCGAATATATAACTGGTTGTATGTGACACAAAATAGAGAGGGACCCTCTTATAGAGCTTGGATCTTTGATTGGGACTATTTTACTTTTCATGATTAGCCTTTATAGGCTTTGTTGTTTCTTTGCTCCACTCGAGCAATCGCTTGTTTGCTTGCTTTTATTTTAATGAAATCTTTCCATACCTTCAAAAAAAAAAAAAGTCTACCTCCATAAATCTGGATTGGTATCGCTCTCACAGCCCGCACCAAAATAGTGCTTTACCCCTAGATGTCCAGTCAATTGTTGTGCCTCAACTCATTTCGGGGAGAACCAGACCTAAAACAAGCTGACCTCACACAAAAAGAGGAAAGGACTGAAACTAGAACTTATCGGACTAGGTATTGGATATCATATATCTGCTACCCTATAATCAAGTTAGCTAACAGTATAAAATATATCATCCTTCAAAGCCACAATGAATATAGTCAAACAAATTATAAGGATCCAAAGAACTTTTTTGTCAGAACCAGGCAATACCAAGAAGAATTATGTCATTATTTGGACATTTGTAATTATGTATAATTCAAGATGGGAAGGTGGCTTGGGTTTAGGAAAGATGAAAAAAAATTCTAGCCTTGATTGCCAAATGGTCGTAGAGATTTCGTGAGAGGCCCAAAGTCTATATGGCATATGGTGATCTGGGCTAACTGTTGGGATTCAGCCTACAGTATGGATTCTTGTACAACTAATAGGTTCGCACTGTTATTTATCAAAAAAAAAAAGATAAGTTCACATTGTTCTGTCCTTGGAAGAATATCATCAGGATTATTTCCTTCAATCATGCCATACATCAGGATTAGTGGTAGGCAGAGTCACCCTTTTGTTCGAAATACCCAACTACAATCTATTTCCTAAGAAAAATCCATCCAGGTCTATGCATTGGTTTGTGCCTTGGGTGTCTAATGGAACCTAGGTCCCTTTAGGGGTTTCAGAGAGGTCAAGTTGAGTGACTTGATATCCCTTCTTGAACCACTCAAAGAGGTTTCATGTGGTTGAAGAGCAGGAAAGTAGGGTTTGGTCCTTAAAGTTATATAGAACTTTTTCCCCGAGTCCTTCAAGGTTTTATGTGGTCATTGGAAATTCCCTGATTAAATTGTTTAGAATTTGTAGCCCTTATAGAAATATAAGGCCCTTGCATGGGAGTTTACCCGTAAGGCTAATACACGTGATATGCTCCAAAAACAATGCAAAATTCTGCGTCTTCTCCCCGATGTGTGCTTGATGAGAAAGGAGAAGGGTAAATCACTTGACCATCTCTTCATCCATTGTAGAATAACCAAGGAAATCTGGTGCCACCCTTTGGACCTCTGTGGAATTGAGCTGGGTTTTTCCTCAAGATATCATTGGGTTTATGTGGTTAAAGTACTTCCCCCTTTGGCAATAGAGGAAGCACTTGTAAAGATATGTTTTTATTGCATATTCAGGTCTAAATGGAGACAACCCCAGGTACTTTGGTCTATACAAAAAGAGAGAAATGCCCGACTTTTCTAGGATATATTCCTTCCTGCTAGCTTTATCATCCAGAGAACCATCATCAGAGTAGCTCATTAGGTAGTTACAATAGAGTGGTTCAAGGCATTGCAGCAGCCTCTATAGTTCATGTTTGCTTTGAGATTAATATATCTGCCCCCATTCACCTTGATTTCTAGACCTTGGCTGGCAACCTGAGGACTCCATCAAACTCAACTTTAATGGATGCTCAATGAGGAATACAGGCCAAGAAATATCTAACTATTCATTAACAAGGGTATTTTTGGTATTATAAGTAAATTTTTGTTTTGCAACAATTTTTTAATTTTATTAGTTTGCTAATCTAGGTTAGTTTCCTTAGTCAGTTGAGGGGGGTTAATTTATTTTTACATAAAATAGATTTTATTTAATTTTAGAAAGTGAAAAGTTTTATTTATGTCACTTTATTTAGGCATTATTTTGGACAATCAAAACTTACCCGTTTGGTTTGCTTTGATGTCATGCAACACACACACACCAAAAAATATCTAGTATTCACTTGCAGGATTATTTTCAGTATTATAGAGATAAAAGTTTTGTTTGGCGAAAGGTTCTAATTTTATTAGTTTTGGGTTAATATAGGTTAGTTTTCTTAGTCAATTTAGAGGTTTTATTTATTTTCAAATTAGTAAAGCAGATTTCTCCCTTAGCTCTATCCCATTTTTGAATTATGGAATTCTCTCCCACAACAAGCAGTCAGAAGTTACCCATTTGGCTTTGATAGGGAAGACCATACTGAGAGCCTCATGAATAGACCCCGATAGCCCACTGGGACCCTGGCCCTAGATAATGTGACCCCGGGAGTTCCAAGGAAGTCCAGCCCAGAACCTTCCCACCAAGGCCCTCGACAAATAAGCCGAGACATTCCCTCAGCATCCGGCTCCAGATGTTCCATCAATAATTTCGGCCAACAAATCCCAGCTCCTGAGAACCTAAAACCCCTCGACCCACTAAGGCATGGCCGCCCGACTACTTCGCTAGAATGTTAACACCACCTGAGACCCCTACTACTCAATTTAAGAATAAACATGATTTGGAAACTATCATACGAATCGCATGATCTCTACAACAGATCTGCTGACAGACCTGTCAATCCTGAAAAAATGACAGACGTGGCAGAAGGAAATCCACCCAAGAACGTGGGAGACAGCAACAAACAAGAAAGTGGGGGCAGCAACGTGCAAGAGCAGGGGAAGAAAGCGATGGGTAGGATTCACCACAAGGCACCCTAACCCGAGCCTATAAATACAGCACCAGTTCGCCACTCAGGTATGAGATTTTGAAAACCCTAATAGGAGAGAGCTCCTTCTACAGCCCCCCCTGATCCCTCTGACTTGATTGTCGAAGAGCTAGAAGCCAGCACTAGCTCCCTGATCCTCTATTGTCTCGTGTGTGCAGGAAGCGTCTCGCCTAGGACCTGGGCCGATCATGGACCATCTGGTTGGCGTAAAGGGAGGCCCCTCATCCGATACACTATCAGGCTTGATTTTGGTGTTATTTGAAAGTTTACTTAGTTACCCTTCCAACGAGCCCAAGATCTTGTAGATCTAATGTGATTTGGGGAAGTAATGACCAAAATGCTGGCAATATCAAAACCTGATGGGATTGCAATATTTTTTTAAGTTCTATTTATTTTAGGAGTCTTCTTGGGTTTCAAGGTTTGTCTTGAAATATTAAGGAGATGGAGTGGTGTAACACAAACAAAGAATGTTAGGAACGAATGAAAGTTTAGTTTGGTTGAAGGCTTCAATCATGTGAAATCCTAGGATCCTAGGTAAGATGTCTCTTTGCACTTGAATTCTTAGTTATTCTTTTTCCTTCTATTTGATCTTCTATCATCTTCATCTCTCTTTATCTTCTTTCTTCTTCTATTAGTTCTCTTGAATTTCTGCTTATTTCTTCAACCCATCGCTATTCCTTATAGTTCAGGCTTGAATTGCTAAAATCCCTAGGTTGTCCTGCATCAATGGGTCCTTATGACTAGCTATAGCCACCTATGTTACCCAGGTACAGGATGTTGTACTTAACAGTGAAGTGTTAGACATGGATATGGATTCTAAGTTAAAATGTCCCAAGTAACATAAATAACCACGTGAATCTACGTAATCTACCTTGGGACTCTAATTTAAATTTGGTATTTCTAAAAGTTCTTTTATATTAGATTGTATTTTTTCTGATAATGTATAACAATACCATAGTACAAAATTGTCATGTTCAATATTCATATTTTAATCATATAACATATACATTTCTTAACAATTCACCTAAGATGAACTTTTGAGACGAAAAATCTATATGCTCCTAAATTGATTAAGCAGCCACTCTAGCTCCATCTGAGTACAACTAAGGTCCTAGCTGGAGTGATACATGGGAGGTGTCCTTGTTGCATATATGATCATCATACACAGTAAATACCATAGTGCAGGTCCCCAATATGTTTCTCAGCGGCAAGGGATAAATAAAGTCACCACAATGTGAGTATAACCATTATAACAACCCATAATTTAAAATTGATGAACTACGAGCAACATAATCATCATTAAGCTGATGAAAACTTAAAGTGTGAGATAAAGAGAAAATATGGAATAGACAAACTAACGTAAAGACATGATGGATGTTAAGCATCAAAACTCAAAACCACCACCCTAACCTGATCCAATGGGGGGTCCTCTAAAACCCCAATTGTGTCAGCATGTGAAGTTTCCATGGATTTGGCTTGTTTTCTCTCCTTGTCAGCTTTCTCCTCAGATTCTTTTTTTCTCTGTTCTTCCTTCTCTTTCTCCAAGCGTTCTTTCTCCTCTGCCTTTTCTATTTGCTCCTTACGGTCTACATGGGATGTAAAGCAAAGTATTATATTATATAGAAAACCCCATAATACCTTCTTGTATATGTTCTTTCTCTATGATTAACAAATTTTCCATGTTAACAATAAAAAAAAAAAAAGCAAACAACATTGGTACTGTAATATACATCAATTTTTTTTTGGCTTGTTCAGTCTCTTGTAGCCTCTTTGGTTTTATCAATAAAGTTTTGCCCTTATCTCTCTCTCTCTAAATAAATAAATAAAATACAAGGCACCAAGATACACCATGCAAACCTACATTCATCAACTTAATTTACAAGGAAAAAAGAGTAGGGGAAATCACTCCCTTTGAAGAATAAGCTTTGTGATGTAGGATACCAATGGGATTAGGCTCCTACAATAGAAAATAAATGAACGAAAGCTTAAAAGAAATTTTATTCAATAAATATTGAATCTAGAAATTCAAGAATGCTGAAAATTAAAAAAACAATTCAAGAATTCAAATCTTTGAATAAATACATGCAAAAATCAAATAAATCAATTCAAGAATGCTCCAATTAGTAAATAAAAGAGAAGAACTAAAAAAATTAAATAATCAAGAATAGGAAATCAAAAAGGCCCAAAAATCAAAGAAATTGGGGGTTTTTCAATTTGGAGCCCTAAAATTTAGGGGACACCTAGCTGCACCCCTTATTTTATGTGGTATAATTATTTTTTGAAGGAAAAGGGATTGAGTATGGGGCGGCTGCAAGGGTGAATTTCTTAGGTTTAGGGTTCTTGAAAATTTGGGGAAAATTTTTATAAAAAAAAGGAATTTTATGGTTGAGAAATTAGGGGAAACTGTGTGAATGGGTTTAGAGGGTTATGAAAGACTTGGGGCTGCAAGGAATTGGGATTTTGAGGAAGGGATTAAAAGTAATTAAAGAAAAAGGGTTGCTGGAAAGTTTTCAGATTTCAAGAAACCTCAAGAAAGTAAAATCT
>JAOXJP010025958.1:0-17058 GCA_025762735.1 Platanus orientalis
AAAATTTTTTTTTGGTTTTTTTTTTTTTTTTTTTTTTTTTTTGGGGGGGCGGGAGGCTTGATTTTTACTTTTCAATGTTATGTGTCTACCCCTGGATGAGGGTGGACCTTAAGCGTTCATTAAAGGAGCCAAATCCTGTGGAGAATTAGCAAAGGTCAATTTTAAACTGAGAAAAAAAAAATAATTAGAAAAGGACACTTCCCTAAAAAAACTTATGTGCTGGACGAGCTAACACCCACAAAAAAAAATTCCTCTAAATAAGCATCATGGGACATGGGGATCATGTATGTGGTGATGTTGAGTCAGAGTCATGAACCAAAGTCCTAATTAATGGACTTTTAAATTAAAGGGATTTGTGGTATACTGGCCTAACACTCCATCCCTTATTAATACCATCTCACACTTATAAAATTATATAAGTAGCACAAACTCTTTCATAAATGGAAATTATAATTGGCAAATAATTTGCTTTTTTATCTTTGTGGTCATGTTTCATGCATCCGTAAACTTGTGACAACATGTAACACAAGAAGTTAGATAAAATAAAAGATTTTTTATAATCCTAAAATACCCTCCCTTTTTTTTATTTTCTTCTTGCCGTCCGTCATAAATGAGGATGCTTGGCTTACCATCATTGAATTTTTTCTAGTATGTTTCAATGCTCATTTTTTTTCCTTTAGTTTCTCTTTCATGAGTTTGAGACTCTTCCAATACTGTAGCATGATAGAGAGATGGAGTGATAGCCACCTAATCAGCAAACATCTCAACTATCTTCCGATCTTGGTAACTCCAAACTCTAGCCTCCATGTTTGGAAGAACCGGAATAAGTCTGGTCTTTACCTTAAAGTGATCATTTAACTTTTCATAACACTGACATTAATGTCCAGAAAATTGATGGCCTTCACTTGAGTCCATAAGAAGGTCGACATATCTATTCAAATTGTGAGAGAGCTTCTTATTGTTCAATGTTAGGGGTTTATGTTTGGGGCTAGGTCCAACATCTCAGGGACATTCTCGCTAGAGGTAGATGTAGGGAATATCAACAAATAGCAATCATATAATCAAAGGGTTGAATGAGCTTTCCCCTTGAAAAAAAGAAATCATTTAGAGGTAGGCCTTAACGGTGGAAGAGGGAGGGGTTAACACTTACTAGCACTCACAATGTTGAGTTCCATCAAAGTTGAATAATCAAACAACTTTTCAAATCTATACGAAGTTTGGTATCAACAGTAGGATCTTATTAAAACCCTTCTCGACCAAGGATTTTCGGGCTTAGTTTTCCTATCCAATTCTCATAATGTTCATGATGATTTCTTGATTTCAGATTAATTGTTCCTGAAATATTTTAGGGCTTTGAAACCAAAAAAAAAATGATACTATCTCTGCTTAACTTTTTCTTCTCTGTTGAAACAAACCGAAAATGCAAGACTCAAAAGGAGATTTTAGTCATGGCAATTCTTTACGATTTCAACCAATCTGCTTCTTTATACAAATGCATCCATCGTGTCTAACAAGAAGCATCATGGATGAGCCCGCATAAAGGAAGTCTTCATAGACGTCGACCAATCACAAGCTTGTATTCCAAATATGGACCTTCAAATAACAAGATGACGGAAACAGAGATAGCAATGAGTTTAAAGGAACGGCAATGGCTATGAGTGGTGATAATTCTCCTCTTTGTTTATGAACAGATCAGTAAAGGGGGTTACTAGCGGTGACAACGGCGATGAGCGGCAGCAACAATCCATTTTAGCAAACTTAAGTCTCTCAAACTAAAGGAAGAAGAAGAGGGTATTTTGGGGTTTTAAATTTTTTATTTTTTCATGCCCGTTTTGCCCACCACTTGTGCTATGTGTTTTCACTAGGTCACAGTCAGATAAAACAGGCACGGATAAAGAAATGAGCAAATTATTTGTCATTATAATTTTAGCCAACCCTATTAAGGCTTTGATTTAGCGATTATTAAGGCTATCATCCATTCAAGAATCTGAGCCTAAAAAATTACAATGGACTGTGGATAATGATATTAAAAATATCGTAATCGAGTTAAGCTCCAGAACTTACCCATTTAATCAAGCTCTAAAGCTGTTTACCCTACATTTTGAATTTGGCCACTACTAAGAAGACGCGCAACCAAGGGTTTCTCAAAAAGGGTGAATGGTGTGGCACAGGAAGATGAAAAGAGTCAGATGCTATAAACGATCAACACGCGCCCCATGATATAAAGTGTAACTAACGAAACCGGTGAAGAGGGAAATGGATCATAATGGATTACGTGTGATGGCAGTAGACGAAGGTTTCAATACGACGTGCTTGCCAACATGGTCATGAACTCTAGATTATTCTACGTCGTTGAATAACCAAATCAAAGGTTATATAAATAGCGGAGACGATGGAGAAAGGATCACCAACAAATCATTATCCAACAGTCTTTTCATTTATCTAGGAATAGGCATAAGTAGAAGTAGCATTAATTGTTAGTCATTTTGAGTTTGATTCATCGACTCAGTATAAACTCTCCACTGTCGATTGATTTTCATCATATCAAGGAAACGAGAACGACAAAAAGAGAAGGGTAAGTGTACAAAATCATTGTATTTGTCATGAATTGTAATTATAATATTATCTTTCGTATATTTTTATTGTCTTCTCTCATTTAATGTCGAAGTCCTCTTGAGAGAAGTAAGAACTGAACCTATGATTCTTGAATCACACCAGTTAAACCCGGTTCGATCGAGAAAGTAAAAAATAGTTTTCCAACACAGCGAGTGGTGACCAAAGTGAGAGGTTATGCTAGTAAGAAGGGATAAAAACGTAGAGCCTCCCATTGAGGCTACCATTGTTAAGGAGCCTAACATGGCTCTAGAAGGTGTGGCCAAGGTGATAAATGTAAAATTGGATGCTCTCATCGAGAAGATCGAGTGGGGATTCCAAAATTTGCCCGACAGATAAGCAATACAAGAAACACATACTCGAACAACCGCCAACGAGACCATTACTTCTAACACTACATTTGGTCCATCAAACTTATTCGTGGGGGGGGGAGATTCTACCTGTGGGATATCCCAAAACCCAAATGGGGGAAAACCCTAAGGCTACCTAGCCACATGAACATCGCCAAAATCCAGTTGATAATCATGTGGGTGTGCATTACCCCCCTCAAGGCCCCGTCACAAAGAACTTGATGAGGAACAAACAGGCGTTGACTAGGATTAAAAAAATCCATGTTTCTCAGGGAAATCCCATATGATCCTAGGTCAAACCTTAATCGACCATCCCACTACTCAGCCTTTGTGCCAGGGAATTAAACAAATGGACAGAACTACGGGTCATACCTATCGCACCAATTCTAGTATGGTCAGAACAGACTAAATAGGTACGGGTATGGCTATGGGCCCTACAAGCCCCCAGTATAACCATTCCAAGCGCCAGGCCAACAATATGGTTATCTGGTGTATGCCCCTAACCTCTTGTCTTAAGAACACATCTTTGACATGCTCGAACAATGGCTAGGGCCAGGTTTTAGGAGGATAATAGGTCGGTATATCGGAAACCGTATCGAGAACAAATTGACCGAAATTATGAGTTTCTTAGAGGATATAAAATCCCAGACTTCTCAACCTTCTCAAGCGAGGAGAGTAAGACAACGATGGAGCATATTATTTGTTTCACCAGGCAATGTGACGAATTATCAAACCATGGGTTCTATAAACTCAGGTTGTTCATTAACTCCCTTACAGAAGACGCCTTTACGTGGTACACTAACCTCCCACCGAACTCTATCTTCAGTTGGGCAAAGATTGATGACAGGTTTTAGATACATTTCGTCAGGGTTGACTTAGGAGTCTTGATGGCTGATTTGACCCAATTAAAACAACATCCTAGCGAGACAATTAAGCAATTCATCATGAGATTCAAAAAGGCTAAATCTCGGTGCTTAAATGGGGAACCAGAGATAGAATTAATAAAATTTGCCTAGGATGGCTTAGACTATGAGCTTCGAAAGAAATTTGAAGGCATGACTTTCTTTGATCTCTTCGAGCTATTGGGGAGAGCTTCTCAATATTAGAATATTCTCAGACAAGAAAACCATTGAAGGCATGCCTCATATGGAACCTATTATCAGGATCCCAATTATGAGGTTGATTTGGCTGAATTTATTGGGCGAAAGCCTTTCGTTTATGATGCCTTAGTAAAGAAAAGCATTTAGACCCAAGAGTCAAACAGACCCGCAGCACCCATTCAAAGTTACTTATCTGATCTGAATCGTGTAGACCAAATATTTGACATGTTGTTTAAGGCTCGATAGAACAAATTAACCGACAAGCATAAAATCCCTTCCCTCAAAGAGATTCAGCGTAGAAACTATTGTAAATGACACAACTCTTACACACACTTAACTAATAAGTGCGTTGTGTCTAGAAATATTGTCCAAGATAGGATAAACAAAAAGTTGTTGAGGTTTTCGAACAACATGGAAGCCATGAAAATATATACTAATCCTTTCCTAAAGCTAGTTGACGTTGATATGGTCTCGATATGCCCAGCAACCATGATAGAAAACTTGCTTTATTAGAAGGATGACACTAACCACGAAAATAATATGGTTCATAGGAAACTGAAGGCATCAAAGCCGAACACCAGACTCTTATGCCAAACCATGCAGCCGAAAGAGTCAGCAAAAGGTAGCCAAGCATGGCACACAGCCAGATGGAGGGGAAGATCATGACAAAGGGTCGCCTAAAGCGATGTGCGATTCTCCAACACATTGTTATGAAGATGAGTCTAACTTAAAACTGTTATGCCACAATTATAGCTAGGCATTGCTAGGATGGGTATCTTCAATCAAGACCAAACGAGAAGCCGAAGAAAGTAAACCTCAGCTTGTACCAAACCAACCTCACCCACGAGAAAGGAAGCGACCTTAGCAAGGCCAATACTATGGGAGTATCTTGAGCACATCAGTACCAATCCGATTTCACCCACATGACATAAGATAGCCCCAGCATGATGTGGGGCAGAAAAGAAATTAGAAAATGCCGCATATCATTTTAAGACCCAACAAGTGGGCTAGACACGTAAAGGAGTATGTTCATAAACCCTGGATTCCGTTCCATCACGTCAACAAGCGCATTGGTCATGTTCTGAAGATGGTTAAACCTCTACAAATTGAGCTGGAGAGGTAGGTGACGCTAATATCTCCTAACCAGAAACCTTACATAAGGACAGTCTTCAAGTATGGATATAATTCAGACTTCCCAAATATTACTCTCACCCAAAAAAGATCGCTAAGGCAACAGGAGATTCGCCACAGACTGGGTGATGGCAACAGTAAGTAGACCGTACTGCACAACCCAAAGGAACATGGGCATGGGAAGCTCCTAACCCTAGCTAGAGAAATAAGCAAATGCTCCAGTAACAACAAAAATAATGATGAGAAGGCAGTCAAGTACCCTAAGGTGGTTCCATTATTGATGTGTCGGCAAAAGAGGAAGCCTAGAAAGAAAAGTGAAAGAAAGTTATTAAAATGAAAATAAAAAAAGTTAATGGTGAACCCCATAATGATCAACCCAACCTGACAATCAATAGGGAAACAGGTTAACGTTCAAAGGAATTTGTGCAACTAAAAAATGATGGATTCCCCACCTACAACGAAGACATCAACTTGGACGAGATTGATGATGATGATAGTCTCCTCATATAATTGTTGATGGCTCTGAATCCTTCACAAATGAAGCAGCTTTGACAGCAACCCCTGAAAGCTCTAAAGGATAAGACATGTTCATCCAATTTGGTTCACTTCAAGCTTAAATGATGGACTACAATATGATCATAAGCTTGTCACTCGAGTTTAAGGCACAAAAGGTGCAAGACCAGCCACTAAAGGAGGAAATTCCATAATTAAAGGAGGAAAGCGCACTAACAATCAAACTAGATGCAGAAGAAGAGCTCGAGCGGCCAGACCAAAAAATGAGTGAACAAGTCTGGTAAGTTAACTTTTGAAAAACCATCTAAAAAGATGCCCCAACACCTAAAACCCCTATATATTAAGGCATCAATGGAAGGGAAGCCAGTCAACCGAGTCTTCATAGACAATGGGGTTGTGGTTAACATTCTCCCTTGCTCAATGCTAGGGAAACTCTTGAAAAGTGAGTAGGACTCAATTCCTTCAGACATGGTAGTTTGCAGTTTCTCCGAAAATGCCACCAAGACAGAGGGCTTCCTCCCAATCGAACTCAGAGTGGGGAGTAGAGCAGCGATTACCGCCTTTTTTTGTGGTCGACACTTAGTCGACGTATAATGCACTACTTGGAAGGGATTAGATTCACTCAAACTAGTGTGTCTCATTTTCCTTGCATCAACTTCTTCTTTTCTGAAATGACCAAAATAACGTCAAGGTAGTTTATGCAGATGATAAACCATTCATGACTTGTGCTAATCACATTGAAGCCCAATTCTACGAGGATCACTTTGGACCCATGAAATTGTTGGGCCAAGACAAAGAGGGCAAGCCTGAAAGGGCCACTGTCATGAATGAGGAATCCTCCCCGAACGAAGGCCTCGGAGAAATGTACTGAGAGCTAACCAACCCAAGTCTACTAGATAGCCATGACGAGTGAGCTCAACATAAAGGGATAGGTCAGGAAAAGATTGTTAGGTTATCTGATAGAGAAAAAAAGTATGTTCTTCGTTGAATGTGCTACCGATCAACATGTCGACAACAAAAACGAAATTGGCATGAAAGAGTTATATGTTGCCCCTGTTAAGTTAGACTATCTTAAGGTAAAAGTGCAAGATCCCTTGCATGAGGTCAATTTGGGCACTCCCGACCAACCAAAAATAACTTATGTAAGTGGCTCCCTCTGGTCATAGGAGTTCGAGAAGATGGTGAATCTACTTCGCCATTTCAGGGATTGTTTCGCGAGGACATACAAAGAGATGCCAAGACTTGAAAGAAACTTAGTCGAACATCAATTGTCAATCAAGCCTAGGTATTCCCCTTATCAACAACCCTTAAGAAGGATGACGAATGAAGTCACCTTAAAAATCAAAGAGGAAATCGAAAGGCTGATAGACACCGGTTCATACAAAGAGTTAGAGAAAGGTGGTCTCACTTGGCCTTTTGGTTTGCCACCTAAAGATGGATAAGGATATTTGAAGGGCGAGGGTGTCCCCCAATGGATTCTTTTTGCCTATAGACCAATGACTACTTTTAAAACCAAAATACCGAGTCATTGTTCAACGTAACCAATGATAGAAATATAATTTTTTTGAATAAATGTTTCATCATGAAATTTAATCACTTACAACATATACAACAAAATGACGAAGATGGTGGTGGTGGTGTTGCAACTTGGGTGGAAGATGGTAATGGTGTATCATGTGGAGGAATTGAATCAACTCTAAAGGGTGGAAGTGTGATGTTGAAACCTATGGAAAAAATGAATCAACTATAGCAAGGTGTAAAACTATAAAACTAAAGTTGATGAATTAGTTGATCTGTTAGGAAGGCTAAATTAAACTAAGATAACAACCCATAGGGGAATTGGATTGACTCTAGTAGAGTAAGTGTCAGGATAAGTTAAGGATAAAAACCCAGGGAAGATATGCTAAACTAGAAGGACTCCCATTAGTAGAAGGATAAAAGCAACAATGTGTTGTGTTTTGTATGTTGGAGGCCTGTGAACACTCACATCAGCATTGAAAAGTGATAAGCATGTGCCCCAAAAAATGCAAGTCACTTTTCAATACTAATACGAGTGTTCTCAGCCCCTGACACACATTGTGCACAGATTCTGTGCTCACAGAAGCCAAGTTGTAACCAATGTGTTGTGTTTTGTACGTTGGAGGTGGCTTAAGAACTAATATAAGATAAAGCTACCATGGGGAGAGTAGGATAAAGGCTCCCGGAGGAGGATAAAGGCAGCAAGTATGTTGAGTTGTATGGGTTAGAGGTGATTCTCCGTTCTCTTCAAATTTTTGCTATTTATACAAAGAATAGTTGCATTTAATTATGCCATTGATCTATTCTTTATTTTCTACCATGTGTCCCATGTTTGGTAACTTGTATTCATTCAAAGAAATCCCCTTTCAACTGATCCTGCAAGTGTTCTTACCATCTCTCCTATGCTTTGCAACCTTGTAATAGATATAGTAAGAGAACTACCCTGACTTGCTGCCTCCAGGTATTCTCTCATTTTTCAGCAACTATCCACTTCTTGGAACTTCCTATCATGGTACTTCAATATTCTTGTACCATGTGTCACAATCCTAGCCACTAATCAGATGGTGAGGATTTTGGTGATAACAGTAATATATGTTAATATTACTCAAAAATCTTATCTAGTAACTAATAATATAGTATAATATCTAAAAATTATCATTAGTAGTAGATATTAGAACTAATTAGTCATGAACTATACAGCTAAGTTGGTTTACCAAAAAATTACTAAGTATTAGAGCTTTGTCTAATTAAATAATAATTATTAGATAGCCAGTTACAATTATGTGTGTGTGAGGGTTGCCAACTTGCCATTTCTAGTTCCACTTCCTTATGTTTATAGACAAGAAGATAAAGGGCAGAAATTCCAAGCAACTGTCAAATGTTGTTAAATGAAGTTCCCTAGTCCAAGCTTTGCATTGTACATTGAAAAATTTTCTTCTATGAATTTGACCGGGAATAAAAAATAGTAGGCAATTTTTGGCCCAATCGGTTGCTTGGCCCTCATAGAGATGGAATGTGCACTTGGGCGTGCCCAACGTTTGAAAATGCTAACCTTTGATTAGGGCCTTCGCTTACTTTTGATTATCGCAAGATTTTTTGGAGTATGTGTACACTGCAGATGGTCGCAAGATGGTCTTGTGAATAGGAGAGGATCCTAAGTGACCTTGGCCAAGTTTCACCTCTGCTTGTGGCCTTAACCTAACATAGCATTGGTGTGGGATGTGATTTTTAACTCTAGACCAAACTAACCCCAGGTTGGTATAGGTTTGTGGGGTTCAAGTTCGGCAACCAGGGAGAGTATTTTATTTTTTAGTCTAATGAGACGGGTATTCAAGTCTTATGAAGCTCAACCTTCTTCCTGGATGATAAGATACTACCCAAGTTTAGTTAGGGTTACTTGAATAGTCTTGGGTTGAAAACCTTGGGTTGGGTCTGAGTTAATTGCAGATTAGTGGCTATTATATTTGGCTGGATGGATTCTAGTATCAATACACAGATTTTACTAGTGAATTTGGCAGCTTTGATATAGATTTAAGCAAACCTTTTTTATGTGTGATAAAATCAAACCCACCATGAACTAGGGCAATCATTCATCATAAGCTGAGCTTGAGCCTTGTTTGAAGCTCATTGAGTTGAGCCCCAAGTCACCAATTGAGCTCGTTTTGCTAAGTGAGCTTGAGCTGAGCTATACTAGGTTCAGCTCACTAAAAGCTTGGATCATTTTGATGGCTTGATTACCCATTAAAATAATTTGAAGTCACCAATTTTGTATAGAGTGACTTGTGACTTTGATTTATGGGCTATTGGGCCTGATTCACCCAGCAATATCTTTAGCCTTTAGGAGTAAATTTGTCTCATGGGCTATTGGGCTTTGGGATTTGGGCAAACAATAAGCTTGAGTTGGTGAGCCAAGCCTGAGCTGAGCTTGCCCAATAGACTGAGCTTAGCACCTCAAGATTGTGACAAGCCTGAACCTAATTCTTGTGTGATGAGCCAGAGCTGAGCTCAGCTTGTTGACACCCTCATTGGGAAGGGATATAGTTAGCTTGCGATCTCATGATCTAAAGATTGGAACCTTGACATCAGATCATGGTATTGCAATATTGAGATCAATTTATTAGATATTTTGTCGTTTGATTACATAAAAAGGCTTGATTGAGGGAGAGACAGAAGATAACCTTGTTTAATGTTTTTATATGTTAGAATACTAAATTACACTATTTTAACATGCGCATATCAATTACTTAGCGCCACTTATTTAGATCAAAATCTGAGAATAAACTGATCTTAGATCGAGTTTTTTTTTTTTTTTTGGATGATTTTCTTAGATCAAACTTTTCAACAAGATCTCAGACCAAAACGCGATCTCAATTTAAAGATTGCAGCCAAAATTGCATACAAAATGAACAAATCTGATATTACATTTACATCGTGATGATAAAGTGGGTGACACGGCATATTCGAAGAGAGTGGATTCTTGAAAGAAAAAAAAATACTGGAAAATGTAAAATTTGTTGATGAAGCATTCAACTTTCAATACCCTATTTATTGAAGAAGAATCTGACTTAGAAACCACAAACTCTTACCAATTAGTGCAACGAACCAACCAAGATTTAAAGGTACACATGGCCAACTTAATGCTCGAAAAGAGACGGTAGAAATGGTGTTGCTCTAAAAGGTGATGAAGATTAGAAAGTAGTGTCAAAAAAAAATTGAACATCTCCACTAAACCATCATTTCAAACAATCCTAATATTCTCCCAACAAGATCTCTTATATTTGCGATATCACACTTACACATTTAGCTCAAACACAACATCAAAATCTCATTCATTCATTAACAAACCACTCCAGGGACAGGAGCAAACAAATACACAAGGAGAGTGGGAAAGGCCTGTTCCTTCTGGGCTTTAGAAACTTCACCTTTCTCCAACCTCATATGGGGAGAGTAAAAGTAAAAACAAAGGGTCAAACTTCCCAATACAAAGAGAAATGGAGTATATAATTAAGATATAAAAAAGAGAGAAGCATTAAGTTACATTGATGTTACATAGAGGAGAGAAACATGAAAGGTGAATTAAGGTTTTCTTTCTATGGGCAATCAGGGTTTTTGCCAGGACCACCATAGTAAAAGTAGTTGCCCCAATCACCATTATTGCCATTTTGGACATCATAACAGCTGGATTGCTCAGTGTAAGTGCCAATCCCTTTGGGAGCTCTTAGATTATTGGACCCATCAACAATCTGAATATTCCTGAAATAACTTGCCTTACCAAAGCCTTCTTCAGGGAAATGGCCACTACCCATCTGAGTTGATGTGTGCTCACCGTCTGGTTCTGAGTTTACAACCTCTCCTCCCCACTCAATCATGGTTGCACTGTCTGCTAAGTATGAGAAGAGGAATGAAGGCCAGTAGCCTAACACATAGTTATTGCCAAATTGCATCCACCAGTTCCCCTCATTTGGGTCCTAACATTCCACAAAAGGCTTAATCAAACTCATAGATTAACCAATAAACAAAGTAACAAAGGAAGAAAATATGCATAAGTGAAAGAATCTCAGAAACTTTTCTGTAATTGTTTTTTCCCCCTTTAACAATTTATATGGGTCCTCTTGCTTATTTAATTTCCTTTAATCTAATTTCTTTCATCTGGGTTGGTCGGGTACTTTGATTTTTTACCTTCCAGACAAGTATACTGATATCATATTGGGAACCATGATAGTTAGATAATGGGGAGATGCTTGCACCCATCGCTATCTCATTGTTGATTTGAATGAAGCCTGAGCAGAGGAGGTTGTAGCAACCTGTGGCTTGATAAGCATCACTCTGTATTTTTTTTTTTTTCCACACAGAGAAAGGGAGCACGTTAGATGATTAAAAGATGGTAGTAAAATAGTAATAACATAACCCAAAAACAAAGAAAAATGAGAAGGCTTACAGTCCAGTAGGAGAAGAGTCTTGTGTTGCTGTCTCCATAGAGATCTGGGCTAACCTGTATTTTTGTAGATTAAAGAAGAAAGATCAACAAATAATAAATTGAAAATGGGTTTTTGAGTTTTTTAATCCCATATTTTATATGAATATTTAGTAATAATACCTGCCAACCAACTTCAATGCTGTTGAGATCTTCACCAAAAGAACCTCCCAAGATCCAGAGCTGAGACAAGCTGAATTCATTAGGCTGTTGGATCTTGGGTTCCCAAACGTTTATGGTTGCTTTTGCTCCATAGTACTTATCTCCTTCAACATAAGCTATTGCATGCTAATCACTCCAGAAAATAACAAAGAGAGATGGATTAAGAAAAGAGATAACAAAGCAATTAAAGTAGATGGAAAAAAGTTCTTTTTTTTCCTTCTCTTTTCTTTACCTGATGACCACTTTCATTAATCAGGTCAGGATCTGCAGACCTGGGTTGAGGGATGGTTCTGTGCTTCTTCTTTCCAAATGCTTTGAGTGAGCTTGCTCTCAGAATATCATCTTTCTTTGTTCTTCTGATGGGTATGGTGCCTTCTGGACATCTTCCATTCAAGTGCCATAGCTGAGTAGTAGTGTTTGATCCTTCTTTGGGCTTTGAAGAGACCTTGCTTTCATCAAAAAGCCCTTCTGGATGAAAATTCGGTCTCATCTGGATAACAAGAAACCAGAAAGAAAAAAAACCCATCATTAAATCTAAAAAAAAAAGAAAGAAAAGGAACAGAAATTCAGAGGAAAAACACAGAAAATCAAACCTGAATTGTGTGGTTTTGGAGGAGAGGATGGTCGAAAGCGGGTTGATGAGAGACATGAACGCAATCGATAATATCTCCATCTGGGCTCTGTTATTCCAGCAAAAACCAAAATACCAGTATAAGAAATCCAATACCAATTACTACTAATACCCAAAAAAAAAAATTCTTATCAAACAAAAACAAAATTTTCCAATAAAAAAAAGTTCATAACCAAAAAAAATACAGAGATGAACGTGGAATAGAGAAAAACATAACCAATTCCCAAAACCCACCAAAACTATACAAAGAAAGAAAAGATGAACACTCTAATAAGGAGAATAAACAAACACATTTACAAGAGAAAGAGTACTCAGAAATGGAGAAACCCCATCTCAATCCTCTTTTTCTTAAGAAAAAAAGAAAGACCCAAGAGATAAAAGATCAAACAAAAAAGTTCAGGAAAAAAAACTGAAGGCAACCTTGATGCTCTTGACGGCAGGCTTGTTCAAACGATTCAAGTGCTTCTGAACTTCAAACTTCTGACGGGGAACACGGATACCAGCAGCCCATGAGAAAGGAAGCAAAGCCATGAAACAGAGGAGGAGAAGCATTACCACTCTCCTCCATCTCCTCCCACTGTTACACTGCGCTGCCATAGTGAACGATAAGGGGCACCACCCCCCACACAGAGCGTCTGCTACAGCCGAAGAGACTCCACAACCATAATTTCTGAGAGATTTTTAACACCAATCCTCCCCTAGCCCCACACCCCAAACACCACTACAATGCCCTGCACCCTATCCTACGCACCCCCTTTGTCCCTCTGTCCCTCAAACGATCTGTAGAAAGAGTTTTACTTCCACTAAAATCCAATCAAATTGCCGACGCTCTAAGTCTACCTTCTCTCTCTTATTTTTCTCACAAGAGAAGTGTAAAAAGAGAGAGAAAGAGTTGATAATTTTTTTTTTAAAGAAAGTGGGGAAACGGGTCTATTGATCAGCAAGCACGCAGTAGTTTGTCGTTTTGGGAGTGGGGGAAGGCTCTTGTTGTGGGAGTCCTCGACCTCATCCTCTTTGTTCTTTTCTACCCTTTTTAATGTGAAATGGGGAAGTAAAATATTTCATTTGCTGCCCCTGTTAACACGTGAACCCCATCAGTCATAGCCTTTTTTTTTTTTTTTTTCTTTTCCTCCCCTAAAATGAAATTTTTGAACCACTCGTCTCCCACTAACCCATGGTAGCACTAATACTAATAAAATAATTTTAACAATTTAATCACATTTTAGTGACAGAAAATGACCCATATATCCAATGTACTTCAATTCATTAGGTAACTAAGTGTAGTTAATTAAATGTAATAATCTTCCTAATAATCATAAGGTTGTGGGTTTGGTTGTCATTCAATCCCCTTCTAGATATGTGTAGGAAGGGGAATGTACAAGTGGGTATGGTTTTAGGTTTTATTGAAAAGGACCTTGGGCCTACATCATGTTTGACAACCACACAAGGTGGGGCCCGGACTGAACTGGGGAGAGCATAAACGAAACAGGCAATTCCACAATGCATTGCATGTGAAGGGATTTGACCCTTAGTCTTTCATACAGAAGAGAGATGCCAAATTAACTTTATTATAGTCAATATGGAGGTCCTCAGGTTGTTTGTAAGGAGGAAGTGGACTATGTGGAGCATTGTCTTCTATTATGCTCTGCGACTACTGAGTTTGTTTGGCTTCCTACTTGAGCCTCCAATCAAATTCCTTCTCTCTAGGATCTTTTGCTAAGTGATTTCATGACATCTTTTCAATCAAATTCTCTGATAAACATGATCAAAAGAGATTTAAACAATAAATGACTATTTTTTGTTGGCATACATGGAAGATGAGATATGATACTGTTTTTAATTCAAATAAATTTGATGTGTATCATATCCCATCTTTGTCTTGTAGGTCGCTGGAAAAAGTTTGGAGGGTCCAGAGTTGTTGAGCTCTGATAGAGGTTTGAGATGCTATGTAGGGGTTGAATAGAACCCCCTTGCAGATGGTTTTATAAAAATTAATGTGGATGCAGTGTTCCATAGTTTTGGGTAAGATTGGGCAGGGTACGATGGCAAAAAAATCCTGCTAGCTTGGTTATTGCGTCTTTGTCTTAGATGGAGTCTTGTGTGGAATCTTTTGTGGCTGAATTAAAAAGTGTCCTTCTTGGTTTTAAGTTAGGTGTCCAGGTTCGGGTCAAGAAGGTCATCATAGAATGTGATGTTCCTTAGCTGGTTTGGGCTTGTAGTAGGGGCCCTCAGAGGGTTCACCATCTTTTGGAACAATACAAGAGAGTTTATGAATATAGACATGCATTATTTGGAGAAAGCTTATTTCTTGGGTTTTGCTAACCAAGATGGCTCCCTTGGTGACCAAAGAGGATTCTGTTTGCGCTCCCCTTAACTAACGCTAACCCCCACTCCTTGCCGGGGGTGGGCACATCAGTGCCAAAAAGTGATATGTGCCGCCCCCCCAAACCCACCCCAAATAAAAAATAAAAAATAAAAAAAGTGTAAATCACTTTTTGGCGCTGATGTGTCTGCCCCTAACAGGGAGCAGAGGTTAGTGGTTTTTAGGTTGAAGTGAGAACTCAACTTAGTCTTTATTAGGTTGAAGTTGAGCTCTACGTAGTTTTTTTTTTACAGACTGATTTTGTTGTTATAAAACCCAGCCTTTTTAATGTCATTGTGAAACAAAACTACTTACCTACCTTCAACCAAAAAATTAACTAAGAAATCCTTTTTTCCAGAGAATCCTAGAAAATGCCTCATCAATCGATGAATGCATATCTGATCGGTCAGTAGTGTAGTGTCTAGTCCACACTGATGTTTTAGTATTTTTTAAATAAAGATTTTATCACTCACATGGGAATTATCCAGTTAAAAAAGGTTTAACTCATTAATTAATTGAGATCAAGGACCTTAAATTATTACAAACACCCAATTAAAAAAATATGTGAGAGAAAGAAGACACACACACAAAGTCACAGAACACAAGTCCTTTGTTGTTGTTGTTATTTTTTTTTTAAGTTTTCTTCAATATAAACGTATTGTTTATGAGGGGCATAGGGCATGTATTTTGGAGGGGAGACAACGATGTCCAAAGGATTAACTCCCAAGTATGGCTATCAATTATTCACTTAGGCATCCATATTCAATTTGATTAAGGTGAATATGGATGCGTTGATGTCTGATTTGTTTCAATATTCGATTCATTCAGTAAATATTTGATTATAAACAAACCGAATGTGGATATATATACATCCGCTATTATTAATATTCAACGGTTTAAGTGTAAAGATTTTTTTTTTATAAATATAAGTTATAATAATCAAATTAATGAGTATTTCTTATCTTGTTTCAGTATTATGGGTAAATATTAGATTTAAAGAAGGTATTATAGAAAATAGGTTTTTTACTATATAAAAGAGTTAAACAAAACCAACAAAACCTGTAAGTTTATGATAGAAAGTGCAATAAGATATATCTGAAATTCGTTTTAATAAACAAATACAAATATAGATCCTACTTTATCCACAAATATTCAAATTCATATATGATATCGGATTAACTAAACAAATAGGAATGTAACTATATCCGATTTGAATACCCTCCGTTTACAGCCCTACTCTCAAGAGGTTAGGGCATTTTCGTCAATTAATGGATATGGAGGGACATATATTCTCTGCCCCAATCAGTAACACTCGTCAATCGCACTCGTAAATTCCAAGGGGGGGGGGGAGAAGGGAGGGAATTTAATGGGTCAGCGTTGTGTAGTAATGCTATCATTATTACTGCCGTTGGCTAAGTCAGGAATCTGAAAAAGAAATAGGAATGAGCAACGGCCGGTGGTTAAGGAATCTGACTACTTCGTAAACTTTCTCTTTCTCGCGGGCGCGCGCGCAATCCGTACAAACGAGCACATGGGTTGAGCATCTAAGGCGCACGAACCCAATGGCCTCGACAACTAAACTCACTGGATTTTTATGCCTTTGTGCATGCAGACAACGTGTTTGAATATTTACCACAAAAGGGGAAAAAAAGAGTACTTTTCTGAGAAATGCATGCAGTTTTTTTCTTTTTCTTTTTCTGTTTTTTGAAAGTATCTGCTACACACAAATTTGCTTGTCTTCTGTGTCCCCACACCATAGGCTGCCACGTGATGGTTTTTTGGATTTGGTGTCTCTTTTAAATAGAGAGCAAATGTTCATTTGAACACTTTTTATAGTTTTAACCCTACAAACTTCATTTTTATGGGTACCTATTGTTTCTTTTGAAAACTATTTTTACAATTTTAACCATACACATGCCTTGGATTTGGTGACCCCTAAAGTCAGACTAAGATGAGAATGACATTAGGAGCTGACACATCAGCACTGAAAAAGTGATTTACACTTTTTGGGGATGCTTTTTAGTTTTTGGTGCTGATGTGTCACCCCCTGATGTCAGTCTTACCTTAAGCAGACCCTCAAGTGGTTTTGGGAGCAAATGTTTAATGTTATGTTCCCATATTTGTCAATTCCCTGTATTCCCACACCATTGAATTTGGTGCTTCTTAATAGGTACTTGCATTTTTATTTGAACTTTTTTATGGTT
>JAOXJP010025968.1:0-17057 GCA_025762735.1 Platanus orientalis
AAGTGAAATGATTCCCACGATGTGTCTGGTCTCACGACGTCTCACAAAGAGAGTCGTCGCAGGTGATGTGAACCCCTTGTTTTGGCCTTTGGGTGCCTTCCCTGACCATGAACCAACCACTAGTGTTGAGGTTTGGGCCATGGTTAAGGCTGTTAATGAGCCAATCCTCGGAGGAGCTCGATTCATCAGGAGCTGATTTTGAACTTTGTTTGGTGCCAGCCGTGGGCCGATGGAAAGCCAGACCAATCCTTGTCATGCCCAGGTGGACACATATTATAACACTTTTTTGTGGGTTAAGGATTAATATTATAACACTTACTTGAAAGTTAAACGCCATAGCATTACTCAATCTGCTTCAATAGGGAAAAAGTCCTATTAGTATCTAACCACATGTTGAATTCTAAGTCATGCTATAGTTCTTGTCATATATTTGATTTGACAATCTCTAAATTCATACTTTCGCCCTTTATTTGTAATGAGAAATTGATGTGCAAAAATGTCGTTTCCATTATATTGTTTATAATGGAAAAAGAGTTAAGATTTCTTGAGTAATACAACCCATAATTTTGAGAAGGGTCAGGGCCCAGCATGGCGCTGCACTAAGAGAGAGAGAGAGAGAGCCCTCCAACACCAATACAAGACACATTTTGGCTGGAGAGAAATCCCTCCCATACGGCTCCATCTCTAGAAATATGTATATCCAACCAACCAATAAGTTATTTTTTGTCAGGCCTTTATCGTCCATAGGACAAGTGTCAAAACACATAGCAATGCAGGAAACGATCTCGTGCCTTCTCCTTATAATGGGGCCTGAAATCTTCTACGCCACCCCCCTTTGAGCCACTCAATGGCCACCACACAAGAGGGGGACCAACTCAGTTTTTTTGAGGCAATATCACATCACCTCCAAAAAAGTGAATTGATTCCTCCCTTCTGTGGCTCAAAGGGGGTGGCGTAGAGGATATCCGCCAAATACACTAATAAAAGAGGAAATAAGATGAAGCTCTAGTATTAAACAGGAAGGTGGCGATGGGGACACACCACCTTCTGAATAGGTGTCGCGCAAAGCAGCGACACACCCAAGCGTCGAGTCTGTGATCCAATGAACTGGTTGGCTGCTTCCATCTTCCTATACCGCCTTGTCATCTTAAGACATTATTGTGGGTGCCCTGGGTTGGTGCCGGTGCATGCACCTTCGTTTGTGAATCTTGCATATGGCAGCTGATTTGACAACACTGAAAAGGCTCCACATGTTTCCTACATTTTTGTCTATAAAGAGAAATCACATCAAACAGATGGCTTTTCTTATATGAACCTAGTCAGATTGGCTAACTAGCTTGCCCATTGCTTTGCCTTAGGTTGGCTCAAAAACTCCCAAGCCTGAGGTTTGGTCTTCCTAACCTCCCAAGTGGCTAAAGATTAGAGAAGAGCTTTTTGTTTGATGTTTAAGCACCTTTAGAACCTATATTGTTTAATCTCGTTTATCCAAAAAACGGAACAGATGTTCTATCATGATTGCCGTCCAGATGGTGTCCGGGAGACCATGGGTCTTCACGTAAAATAAAATGGACAGGATTTTGATAAAAAATTCATATAAACTACAAAATAAAGGTCAGGGGCTATTGTCTTAAAATTATGTAGACTTTGTAGATTTGACTATTGGAATGGTTTGATTTTTGGTCTACACTTATCAGAAAATTTAATGGGTGGTTCAATGGCCCACCATTGGATAACAATGAGTTTCTTGGTTCATAATTTACAATGATGCATAAACGGTAACGTACCTATTTGGATATTCATTTTGCATTGTATTTGTATAAGAGCTTAACCAATCTAGCAATTGAGCTTTGCATGCATCACATATCTACGGGTAGTTATTAGAAGGTATAAGAAGATGAGGATGTTGAAATGGTCATTTAGCAAGACTAGAAATAATATAATAAAAAACATATATATTAATGTAATTTTAAGGGTAATATTAATAAGTGATAAAATGAAAGAAAACTGATTGAGATGATTTATTCATATAAGATGAAGAACACTGATTAGACTCGTAAAACGTGAGATGGTGCAAGTTGAAACATTAAAAAGATAAGAAGTCTAGAAGTGATTTGGGTTGAAGTAGTGAGGAAGGACATAAGCAGGATTGTCTAGTACACCCTTAGTAGTTTCGATAAGGTTTTGTCGAGTTGAGAGGGTTTGGTGTATACCTTTAGTCTATATGTCTTTAATATCTTCAGTGTTTCCAAAAATCGTGGGATCCCACATTTGATTGTCAAACATCATAAATCCATAGACATTCAATACTTTGGTGCTTGCCTCAAAAAATATGTTCACATTTCATTAATGAACTGAATTAGGTCATTTCCTAAGAGACTAGTTAGTAAACTTAGAGTATAATCAAAGAACTAGGCATATTTTGAAAAGAAAAGAAAAAAGCCTTTTCCTTTGGACAATATAGAAAGTATGGCAAAAAGATGGGAATTTTTTTTTCACAATACACCGAAGCTTTCCACAATTTTTAATGCAAAATCACATTGTACCACAAATTTATCATTGACAATTTTTATTTTAAATGTTATATTTTTCTACCGAATTTTTTATTAATAAAATTGAATTGTATTTAAATCATTCTCTGTAACATACATTTGTTGTTCACCGAATTGCTAATTATCTCTCAAAGACCGTATTCTTCAAGAGGATCAGCATCCCTTTATTGTCGCTTCGAGAAGGGATGAAAATGTGCTGAATTGGGCTAGGTCAAGATGGGTTTGGGTAGGCAGATAACCTAAGTGGTTCGATACTTAACTATGTTGTGTCAGGTTAAACTGGGATTGGGTGGGCTAATGCTATCATTATTGTTTTTTTTTTTCCAGGTTTGGTATATCTCAACCCAAACTCAAGCAAACAGGCCGGGTCTCCGGTGGCCGGGATGACAGGCTGGGTCAAGAATAGCTGCCCTTAGTTTTGTCAATTATTGACAACGAAGAGCATCATTCAGCTGAATTCGGGTATTGTTTCCTCAAACAATAAAGTGCAGACACATTCATAAGAAGTCTACCAAAGAAGAAGAGGAAGACAAAGTGAAAACCATGAACCATGTAAAGTTTGAACTGATCCTGAGCTATTAAGGATCAAATTGATCCCAGAACACATAATATACACACACAAACACTCAGGCTAGCCCTGTCCAAAAGGGTGGCAATGGGTCTGGTTTGGTACAGGTTGGGGCCAATCCAAACTGGACTGGGTCCAACCTAAAGCCCACATGGGTCTTATTTCCGTCAACTCTAATTGTTAGATGGTTGTTTCACGCTCCACTTTATGGTTTGAAAAGTCCTAAATTTGAATGCAATGTATAGATGATGTGGTAAAGAGACAAAGTCGTCAAGTTGTCTTTCCACTTGTGTCTATTGTCTACAATTGGCATAAGCATAAATTCACAACCCAAATAGAAAAGACGACCTTTTCTTTTCAATCTTTTTTGAGTTATTTGGTTTCTTGAGAGGATAATCTAAAAATAAAGTAAGAATTTTATGGGCTCCAAACGTTTGTAGAATAACTCGTGACTGCTAATTCCCTATGATCAGGACCACCTAATCAGCATGTCAGCCAAAACATACTTCTTAAGAATGTCATGTTTACGTCTGTGGGATATGTAGTGATCTAACAGTTGAAGTTCAAAATTTCGTTTAGAAGTTATTTATTTATTTTTACGTGAAGGAGAGGAATTCAGTCGTGAAGAGAACCCAATATATAAAGTTCTTATAATCAATAACGGTTTTCTTGACATGAGGACACAGAGAAGAGAAACAAAGAGAAAGGTTCTTTACCAAGTTGAGAGAGCAAGGGAGAGGAATGCACATGGATTAAACATTAAAGAGTATGAGTTTTTGGTGAAAGATTGAGCAAGTTATCTTGTACAATTTCTGGCCTTCTTATATAGTGAAGAGCAGTCTAAAATGCCCCATAAATATGGTTGAACTTGTTGAATGACATAACTTTGCAAAGTTTCTCCTGATGATAGGTTTTAACCCAAACCGTGCAACAATTGATATCAGAGCACTCATTCATATTTTGCAGGAAGAGAAAGATCTGTAACATAGAGTACTAAATAGGTCCTTTTCTTATAAAAATAGATAAGAGATTTGAAATTCCTATTATTCAATGGATATTTTTTGAAGTCCAAGGGTATATTCATGATGGAATTAAAGGGTTTTGTACATTGGAAGAATGGTCCACCAAATCAGATGTCAAAAGCATATTGGGAAAACATAGAGTTGAAAGTAATCAGCATGATCCAACTACATATGTAATGTAGATAACATTCTGTGCAACGTTATGGAAGAATATTTAACACCAAAATTATGAGGAATTTGAAGAAACTCAATAAAAAAGAGCTTGACCATCAAGCTATAATCCTTAATGGCCAAAGGCAGAATCTCCTATTTACACATGAAGGAGTTCAATTAAATTGTGTATCAACCACATAATATTGATGTCAAGATGAATGCAATAGACAATGTCCTATTGCATTTTACCTCACTTCGAAACTCATATGAGCACTTGGTGATCACACTCTTGTGTAGAAGATAAGGTGAAGGTAGCAGAAGTTACAACCGTATTTTATCAAATGTGATTAAGCACAAGATCAAGGTTGATGCTTCATAAGAATCAAAAGGAAAGGCCATTGGGATAAAAATGACCAAGTAAAGATAGATCAAGATCTAAGTCCAAAGAAAAGAGATAGTTCATGCATTGTCTCCATTGCAACGAGTATGGCTACTTAAGAAGGGATTGTCTGTAACATGTCAAAAAGAATGCCATTGGCTCTTTGAATACAGTATTTTTTATTAATGATGAAATATAATATGAATACATTGGAGATGTTCTTTGTCCAACATGTGTCTAAAATCGATAAGATATCAAATTTCAATTTTGTTTTGTTCTTGTTTAATTTATTTTGTACTCTTAATTGCAAGTTGTTCTCTCAAAAATGGAAAAATGTTATTAAGAATCTTGAGTATTCTAAGATAGGAAAAATAGTCTCCACTAAATAAATAATAATCTATCAAAAAAATATTGGTATTGTGTTTGACCCCAAATGATGAAAAGACAATGTAAGAGTGTTGTTTCCTTGGGTGACGGTTTTACTGGTGAAACAGCAGGTTTTGAGATGATGAAAAACCATTTGTTTGATTGAGCAATTTGCACTTTGGATGGTGTGACATATATCCTGAAGATATGACAAAATTTAATATCAACAAGTTCCAGTAATCCCCTAGATATTTTCAAGAATTTGAGCCACAAATAAGATGGTTGAACATATTTCAAAGCCTATACACTTCAGGAAAAATTTTAGATAAAACATGTGAATGTAAAGATTATTAGATATAAGTCATGTTTACAACAATAGGATCCATTGTTATCTACTGGGTGAACTTCATACTTTATTTAAAAGTTCATTTCGTTTTATGCAAAGGAGATGAATTTGACCATGGATAGAACACTATATAAAGAGTTCTTACGACCAATTAGGGTTGTCTTGAGGTAAGGACAGAAAACAAAGAAAAATAAGGAGAAAAGTGTTCTTTATGGGTTAGAGAGAGCTAGAGAGATGGGTGCATGTGAGTAAAAGAGCTTGGGTTCTGGGTAAGAGCTTGAACAAATTATATCGTACATTTGCTTTCTTACGTTGTGGAAAAACAGTTGTACACAAATTTGCCAAACCATATAAATATACTGTGTTTTTCTTTATGATTTTTTTCCTTTGCATTTTAGTACATTATCGTTTATAAATTTTAGCCTAAATTGTGCAACATGATAATCAAATTGATAGGTACATGAGATGTTAATTCGTGACCAACTTCTGCAGTAAAGATGGAAGGAGCATCAACATTTGGGTTTTCCGGATGGTGTAAATGGTTCAGAGAAAATGAGTATGAAATGAACCCCCGGGGATTGGGGAGGGGGGGGGGGGGATTGACTGGCCAAATTCATGCATTTCACTACATATAAATCCTAAAGAAGGTGAATCTTAGCAAACAATAACTTATAATGGAGATCTGAGTCCTTACTCAAAGCCAAAAAAATAGCGAGATGTCAACCAAGAAGACTGGTCTTATACTTATCGAAAAAAGAAGAAAAGAACACTGTTTTAAACCCTGAACTAATAGTAATATTGCATTTAGTCCCAGCAAGCAAACAATGGGTGTGGGTGGATAGGTAACATGTTCTTTTCATTACCAATACAGGGTGATGGTCAATTGGGAATTCATACCCAAATTTGACCCATTCCTATCCTTGAGAATGCAAACAAAGGTATCAAAATGAAGCCAAAATTTAAAGTGTATAACATAGACGCTTCCTCAATTCAATCACATAACATAAGATGTAAGTCATACACAAAACCTCCAAAAGCTTGTACTAGCTGATCACAGCTGTCCAATAGAATGACCACCATCCCAAGCACGTTTATCAAACAAACAAACAAAAAAAAAAAAACACGTTTAGGTTGGCTACATAACATGTTAAACAATTGTTAAGAGTTGGCTATTTGAAATGAAATTGCCATGGACAAAGACTGAAACTTTTAAAGGATTTAGACCATCACCATTGGTGGATAACAGTAAGCCCTTACTTTCCTTTCTTACCCTTTTCTCAAAGTACAAGCAAAAAGCAAGAGTCTCTCTCTCGCTCTCTCTTTCTCTGTGATACTGTTTGACTGCTACACTGAAAAATACAACCGAAACCATGTTACTTTAACCCAGAGAGCAGTGCATAGCGAGCCTGCCTGTTCACAAGCCCAGCCTTGCAGTGCTGCTCCAAAAACTCAGACCCAGAGAAGCTAAGCTAAGAAAGCAAGTCTGAATCCCACCACCTTCGCCAGCGGTGCAACTACTGCAGTAGCAGCAAATGCGGTCAGTCTCAAACTCCAAGGCAACACCATTACTCATGACCCCATACAGAACCAAAGATAAAAAGACACCAAAAGACTGATCTTGACGTGAGACCCATTAAAAACAAGGGAAGTTTTCTTTTTTCTTTTCAGAAACATAAAAATTTGGATCCATTTGCTTTGCTTAAGCTACACTGTTTTGTCTCTCTTAAACTAAAACTACAACACAGATGAAGATTAAAACACATAATTAACAACACTGCAAGGAATGAATTCTGAATTCAAAAGCTAACTAACCAAAAAAAAGGGTAAACTCAGAAGTGTGGTGGTGGTGGTGGCGGTTGTCTGGCGGCGGGGGCCCAAATGGCATCCGAAGGGAGGTGACAGCTATAGATTGACATGCCACAAGACTCCGACGGAAGGTGGCTGCCCTCGCCACCACCGGCAACCGGGGGGGAGAAGCCACCGTTCCCGGATACCGAATTGGGTGATTCCTCCTCGATTGGCAAACGGTCATAAGACGGGTTCGTAAATGTCGCAGCGACAACGACGACGGTGCCCGCGGCGAGCAGAGAACCAGCAACGGACCCTCCGACGATCTGACCTTGCGGACCGGCAAGCGAGATGGTAAACCCATTAACCGAGGACGGGAGCGACGACGACGGAGGAAGAAAGGTCGCCGAGATAGATAATATATCAAATCGGCCATGGAAAGTGACAGTAGCTCCTGGGTTGCTGCCCGGTTGCCGGAGGGTAACGTTGGCAACGATCCCGGAGCCGGTGAGAACACAAAGCCCTATGTTCCGCCGGCGAGCGAAACGAGCGATTGTGTCGATGACGTCGAGACCACCGGGGATTTCGAGGATGTGGGGGCTCATGGCGGAGTCGGTTTCGCGGGTGATGATGACTGGGGGCTTGGGCTTGTTCTTAGAGCCAGGTGGGCGGCCTCGGGGACGCCGGATCACTTCGATGGTGGCTCCGTCGCCGCCGTTGCCTTCAACCCTCATGGTTTTGTTGGGGAAGGAACCGCCGCCGCCACTGCTTCGGCTCTCATCCTCTTCTGAGGTTTGCTGGGATTCTCGACTCAGGACGTGGTGTAGCTGTTGATTATTGTGAAGCTTTGTAAACATGTTGATGTTACCACCACTAGTCCTTCCTTCTCCATATTCACTTTTCATCTCTTTGAATTTAAAACAGGAGTGAAGGGCTACAGAGAGAGAGAGAGAGAGAAAGAAAGAGGGATGTAGTTAGATGGAGAAGAGGTTTTGAATTCGGAATTGTTTTATATGTACTAAATAGATGAGCTACATAAGAGGAAAGGTAGTGTTTGGGGGAAGAGGGGGAAGGGAGGGGTAGTTGAACTTGGAAACCAAGAAAAGATTAATGGCGCCGCTGGATGGAGCTGGTGTGGAGCCCACACAAGAGAGACATTTCAATTTGATCCTTTTCTCAGCCTTCACCGCCTTTCTTTCCTTTTTGAGATGAGCAGGGGGATGGTGTAAGAGAGAAAGAGAGGGGCAGACAATGATGCCAAGCCAAGCGGGAGGAGTCTTTCGCTTGGAAGAGGGGGTTGATAATGACCTATGGATGGGATTTGATGATGTTTGCCTTTTGGGTTTATGGGGGAAGAGAGAGGACTTTCTCTTGTTTCTCTCTCTCTCTCTCTATCTATCTACTGTACTTTCTTCCTTTTAGTCAGCTGTCTTTAAAAAGATTATTTTATTACAAATTAAGTCACAGCCCACATTCTTTGACGAAATGATTTAATTGATTAACGTGATTTTCAAAATTTTTTTAATAATCAATTTTATTTTTTTACTTTTCTTAACCGCGAGAGTACTTTTTAAAGTTAAAAAAGATTCCAAAGATTAGTTTGAAGTAGTACGCTACGTTGTTTGCCAAAAGTATGGAAGAGGCGGAGGTTCAAATCTAGGTTGGGAAATGCATGTTTATCTACCAGATACATTAAAGGGTTATTTACAAAAATCCTTTAAACGGTCGGACAATATATGATTTTCCCTGTACATACCAATGTAGTATCGGCTTGGATTTTGTACGCCAACCCTGTTCTCGTTTAACCTCCGCGAAGGGTCAAGCAGTGATTTTCACTGTTTGGAGGCGTGTGTAAATCACTTCTAACACTGATGTGGTCACCCCTTGACCTTGACAGAGGTTATCATTAGCATAGAAAATCCTTGTTGCTGTAGTATTGTCACATCACATGATTTATGTATTTTCTAGACCCAATTTTAACCTTGAAGAATGTAGCAAAAATATTGTGAAACAAATGTTTTGTGATATAAATGCCTCTGTAGTGTATATGGTGAATTATAAACAGACATGTGTTGTTTTGGAAGGTAAAAGAGTCCAAAATAGTGTTAAGCCGAAAAAATAGGTAATCTACATCAATATATATAATGTAGTAATCCAAATCATCACTAACCATCCAAACCATTGCTCGATCAACCATATGAGCAATGGTGCACACAGAAACTAAAAACTTACTAGGTATTAACTAGGGCAGAGAAGAAAAAAAAAAAAACACCCATTCTCAACCACCAAAAGACCTCTCACGGATTTCATGCACACAAAAGAAATGCACAAATAGTGTGCTTCAACCAAGGGGCAAACACATCAACTCCTAAAAGTGATAAGCTCAACCCCAAAAAGTGTTTGCACACCTTGGTCTGTGCACACAACTTCTGCACATCTTTTTTGTATGCATGAAATAAGGGCTTCCAAAAAACACATTCCAAAAGATTACAATAAAATAAAAAAACCAATAATCATCTTGCAATGGCATAGAGTAGAAATCATAACAACAATGCCATAGAAGGAACTAAAATTATACCAATAAATTTGTGTTTGATGCATAAAAGGGGTAAAAAAAAAAAAGGAAAACTCAAAATGTAAAAAAGTGGATATGTTTCCCATCCGCATGTGATCAAAGACAAAAAAACTAATCATGCTTACTTTAATATTAGGCTTTAAGTAAAACTAGGTTTTTGTGAGGTTGTCAATTGAAAACCCAACATGTTTGACTTGAAAAATAGATGGTCTAGACCAAGTTTGAGCCCAGAATTTAATCCAAAGTTTTATTCAATCCAAATTCGAATAGGCTCAATTTCATTTTGATACTTGACTTGGCCAAGCCCAGCAGCTAACATGTAAGGCTTTATTTGGATGCTGATTTGGTTAGGTTATTGGGTATATACGTTTATAAAAAATTTGACATCATGTAAATTCAATGACTTAATTGTTCAAAAAGGCTCATGTAATATGCATTTAGGTACAATTATGGGTTTAAAATCCACCTAAAGTTTAAAGGAGAATTTTAAGTTATGACAACTCAATTTCAATTAGAAGCCCATTGTTTTAGAATGAGTTGAATTTGGGTTAACTATCATATGCCGAGTTTTAGGCACATGTAAAATAGTTCAAACTAACCTTCACCTAACCTTTGCCCAACCCAGCCGTGCCTGATTGATAGCCTTACCATCAATCCGACGATTTCATCTTCTCATTTAATTTCTTCTTGAGGATGGTCACATCCTCTAGCCTCTTCATAGCCACAATTCTACCAACCTCCAAAACTGTCTTGTATATTGTACGTTCCCTTCCCTGCAACTTCTATGGATGCCCTCAATAAATCTTTGGGAAGGACTAAGACACCCCCTAAATTGATCACCACACCCTCAAACTCATCATCCCCGTTTTTTGCTCACAACACCTCATGCATTTATCAAATTACCCTCTCAAAACCTAAACCCCTTTTTATATTATTTTTTTTCTCACCGCTCTCCTTCCCTTTCTTTTCTCTCTCCCTGCGTAAAAACACTAAACGTTCAACCTCTCCTCTTCTTTCTTTCTTCCTCTCTTTTTCTTCTTCCTCTTCTCTTCCTGCCTCCGGCCAGCGCCGCCCAAGTCCAGCACCCATAGGACGTTGTCACCGCCGCTGCCGCTGCCTCCTCCCTTCGCCGTGCAAGTAAGCTTTTTTTTTTTTTTTTGGGGGGGGGGTTTTTAGGTCCGAATAGAACCAGTCTTATTCGGATCTGTACCTCTGAACAAAAAAAAAAAGCATGGTTAATTCTAAAGAAAAAAAAAGAAAACATTATTGAGTTTTTTTTTTTTATATATTCTAAAGAAAAAAGAACTAACTCCACTTCATTGCAAAATTCGACTTGTTCTTTTGTGAAATAAACCTCTCTTTTTTTTTTGTTTTTCTATGAGACTTTGAAAATCTCAATGACAACTCTATAATCTTTGTGATTCTTTCTCCTATGCAAGAAAATGATCATCCCTTTCATGGACGAGCCAATGCAACAAAAAAAAATGTATTACTCTATTTAAATCATTTCGCAATAATAGAGAAAACTCATATATTTAATGTTATATTTCAATAAAATTAACCAAATACGGGTGTGGATAGTCCCCTTCAATTTGTATGCAATAATTTAGGTATTCTTGTGCTACTACCACCCTTAGGTGAAATGCTTTTACTTCTGTTTTCTTTGTTAGGCAGGAAGTAAAACGGATTGGGGAGGTTGAATACCAGGGGAAGCTTTTTTCACTCATTCAAAAACTCTTCTATTTCTCTCTCTAAATGCCTCATCAAATGTCATTCTGTTTTTATTTTTGATTTTGCAATATATAATACTCTAACCATTGTCTCAATCTAATGGGATTGGTTGCTTTTATCTTTTTTTTACGGTTAATTCGGGTTGTAACAGATATTGATGCCAGTACTTCGCGTAGATCTCATGTACCACCGACAACATCGACGAGAAGAAATCATGGCAGTGCCAATAAGTAGAGAGCGTCCACTAATGCATCAGAAGCATCAGTGTCTCGTCTAGTAGACGATAACTTTGCATATTTACTCACTGAGGGGATTGAGGCTGAGGAGGGTCTTATTCCTGGAGCTCCTAAAGACCCATCATTATTAGTGAGCTTCAACACACAAGTTGCTGCCGCAATCTAGAATGGACGGGTATTGCAAAACCCATCGATTATTTTTATTTATTACTGTTATTAAATGTTGTTAATTTTGAATGTTTATATTTATTACTGTTTGTTTTGTTTTAATTGTAGGAGCGGGAACTGCTTAAATTCTTATCCCACAACCAAAAAATAAATGAGTGGGTGTTTGATAGGTTTAATCCTCCAAATGAGATGTTCCAACTATTCATCAGTGCTTCCAGCCTATCCCCCTTAGTCACAGCAACATACAGATTTGTGAACAAGGTAGTGGTCTTGGCGTTTGTGGAGAAATGGTATCTAGAGACCAATACTTTTCACATGCCGTTCGGGAAGATGACCATTACCTTGGACGACATCTCATGTCTACTTGGGATTTCGGTTGTTGACCGAGCTGTCTCCATTCCTCAAAAGCTATCATTGGATGTTGCAGTCGTCTTAGTGTCTGTGCAGCTAGGAGTATCAGGCGAGGATGCGAGGGAAGAGCTTGTAGTCGTTCGGGGTACGTCTATGCGGTTGGAGTGGTTGAGGATTATCTTTAGCAATGTAAATGACGAATCTGATTTAACCCAGATTGAGTGTGCAACCAATGCTTACTTATTATTTTTATTGGGTTATACGTTATTTGTTGACAAGTCTTCTACGCAAGTGTCGGTTGCATATCTAAAGTTTCTCGAAAATTTGTGGAAAATGCAAGAGTATGTGTATGGTGTTACAGCCCTAACACATCTATACCGTCAGCTAGGATCTGCAAATCGAGTGCAAGTAAAATAGATGGCAGGGTATATCATACTGCTTGAGGCTTAGGTGTATAAGCGCATTCCTTACTTCACACCAAATTGCAACCAAGCTTACGAGGGAAACGAGCCTCGGGTCTACAAATGGAATTCACGGAAATAGACTGGGCCACTTAGAGAGAACTTGCGGGTCATGCGGGCAACACTTGACGCATTAAGCGCTAATAAGGTATTATATTAAAGATACATTTTATTTACGTCAATTACGTAGATCTTTATTTAGATTATATAGATTTAACTATTACATTGATTACTTAATTAAAGTTTGTTTGAAATTATTTTTATAGGTGTGTTGGACCCCATATGAAGACTCTGTCTTCCAAGCGCAGTATCTATTTAGTGATATTGCATTCTATTATGGCAGGGAGAAGTGCGTTGATGTGGTCGAGCCTTATCACCCCGACCGAGTGTTACGTCAGTTCGGTCGGGTCTAGTGCATTCCTTCCCCTCCAGGGGCCCCTACTAAATGTTTGCATGGTGTCAAGCCCAATCAGTATCATGTAGATTATTTGTACATTACTATGTTTTGGGACCATTGGGAGAATTACGTGCTCAGCAGTAAGTTTCGATCACGTGAAGTTGCTTTTCCTAGAGAGTGTATCTCGAAGTACATGCAATGGGATTTATGGGTGTCCCACCCGTATGTGCAGAACCCCGAGTCCTGATCCACATATGATGCCGACTAGTCTTCACACACTAGCACACCCTCGATGTCAGATGATCCATGTCTAGTTAGTGCCTTGGGATATTTGGAACCTATCGTTGATCATGGTTCTGGTTCTACACCCTATGATGACATATATCATGTTGTTAAGGAGCCTGTACACCTGCTCTATAACCTGAGATTAGATCCACTCGCCGCTTCCCAAGATACAACTACTTCAGCTGCTTCTGAGAGACGTACTTTACACACTTTCTTCCGTCGCAAATACTGTAACTCCATAAATTAGATGAGAGAGATAGATAGGGACAGACATTTGTAAACATAAACTTGTTTTGTTTTTGAAGATACATTTTTTCCTGTACTTTCATATATTTTGTTTCTTAACATCTTCTTTTGATATTATATACATTAGATGATATTCTCTAACTATGGATAGTTCAATGGAACTTAAATAAGAGGAAACTTGCATCTGACCAACCATGGATAACTCTTTCTACCTCTCTTTTAACCCCCACCCACTGCTATCTCCTTTAGAAAATATCTAAACATCTCATTATTTGTAAGGTTTCCAAACTCCCACTAAAACATTTATTTGAATTGGTAAGACTTGCATTGAAGACTTTTCAAGTCAATTAGCTAAGCTAAGAGCTAAGATCTTCAATTCCCTCTTACTAAAAATGAAAATAAAAAAAATCTTCAAGTCTAAGAGGAAATAAGTTGGTAAGACTCTTGGGTTTCATATTTAAGGACTCTGGTAAATGTATAAATTTAACGGTACCTTTTAAATTTTTCTTAAGTACCTTGACACGGGTCTAATTACTTAATCCAGACACATAATAATCCAGGTTCCCCCAAAGAGACCTTCCAAATAATGAAAAACAATTTATAGAACATATGCATAGCTAATTAGAAACTAAAAGAAAGGAAAGAAAGAAGAAAGACAGACTGAAAGAAAGGAAAGAAAGGAGAAAGACAGATGAGGAGCAGACCAAGGGGTGTTCGGACCTCCAAGTTCGAACATACCTGGTTCTATTCGAACCTCTAGGTTCGAACATACCCAGACCCTCATCTTCTTTTTCCTTTCTTCTTCTCTTTCCTTATCCTTTCTCCTTTATTTTCTTTCTTTTGAACCTTCATTTTTGTTTTGGTAAGTAATTATGGGTGGAAACGGGTTTTGAACCTAGGTCTGTGGTACCACACGTAGAGACTTTACAAAACAGGTCTTGATCTTCCGGACATGATAGAAAAAGTATCATTACTTAAACAAAAAAAACATCTATGATGATCGTTGGAAACTGATACATTTCTGACATATTCTGTTGTACATGTTTGGAACACCAAAAGTTAAAAATTGATAAAAACCATTGCATTATGTCATTACATTACGAAACTATACATCAATCATTTAAATCTAACGTCTCTTGTATAGCAACTTTCGAACAAATAATGTCTCTAAATTATTGTATCCGGGGTTGATATGTTGAAAGCTCCCATCCAGCTACAATGAGATCGCGATACCGATACCAATTTGTCGCTATGAGCGGATAGGATGACCCGGCAATAAGAAGACCTACAAAAAATATGATAACATTACATAATGTTTAAAACAATTTGAATACAACATCTTTGAATGGGCAACAACAATTACCTAAATAAAATGATTTCCATTCATAAACACAATCACAATTTCTCAGTGGGCAACTGCAGACAACAGACGTGATCTAAGTGGCAAGAATGTTAGGCATTGTTACATGCTCAAGTGATATTACCACATTGTAACATGATGTTATCAGATGTCCACAGTCTGGAATGGTCATCTAATAGGCATATCCTAGGTAGTCATCAAGGCATGATAATAGTTGGACCAGCTCATCAACTCACTGACGACTTCCATATATTTGCTCATAATATGGGAGATGATTCTGCAACTCGCTTAGCAATTCCATTCTTATATCCTGCCAACCATCTTCAGGATATCTGACCAATCCAACAATTACCCTAAATCCACAGTTTCCATCAGTTGCCACATCTTTAGTTAAAGCAATATAAGGCCTTATCCGCTTGAGATATGCCCGAACGAATGTCATCGATCTTTGTTTCGTCGCTATATGGGTACGAAATACCTACAAAATACACAATAAAATATAATATGTTAAATAAATGAATACATCATAATTTACATTATTATTAAAATATTGGGCATACTTTTTTCTTCGGTCTTCTTTAAGGGTTTAGGTAGCAGGATTGCACTAGAGTGTCAGTCGTACTTGTAGTTACAGGGGGAGAATAACTATCCTACATTGAAGATAAAATTTTGAATTCAGACAGTTGACGCCTCGTAGATGTGTCAATCTTAGTGTGTAGACGACCTCTTGCAGTTGTCTTCACCTCCGGTTCCATAAGATCTGAACTATCTCGGGTTATTATCTCTCTCAACTTCTTCATCATCTGTAACTTTCTTGTGGATTCGTATTCATTGAACTATTTCATAAATAGTTGTAAGTCATTAGTATAATCGAATTGTTGCCCTGTTTGGGTTGAGGTACCTAGCATGTCAAGCTTACGTCAATGCGGATGTATAAAATCAAGGGGAATTGAGCGACCTTTCATCATGTACTTTGCAATCTCGTGTCTGTATGGCAACCCGTATATGCGTCGATAAATACAACCACATGCAAAGACATCAACACCAACAAAGTTGGATCGCTTCACTTCAAACAAAACTATCTCCATCACCTTTATTGAAATGTTGCCCTGAAGCTTTTTAAATTTAGAAGGCTTAAAGTTATGTTGGATGACTATCTTACTCTTCTCAAAATATGTTTTTATGCATGTATGCTGCAACTTAAGCAATATATGTATACTATTCAAAGAGGACTCAAAATCCCCTTTATTCGATTTGAGGTGCCTTTTTAGCTTTGCATGTGCACTCTCAACCATATTCGTTGTAGTTGTCCCGAAATGTATTCATCAATCCGTCCAAGCAGCCACAAACCTATCTCTATATACATCTAGCCAATTACTTCACACATATTCAAGTGCATCTGGATACGTGCTGAATTTATGATTCAATGATGTGAGATTTTGGAAGTATTCTTCTTTTGTTGTTAAAAACACTAATACATTCCAACCCATAATAAACCTGTCACAAATCTCTTTGGTCAAAAACATTTTCTTACACTTCACAAGAACATTCATACTGATGTTTTATCTACATAGTAAATGTGTAGCATTAGGAAACACTGTATAGATTGCATTCATCAAAGCCACCTCCCTATCCATCACAATAACTTGAGGATGAGCACTCTCACTAATCCCATCACACAAAACACTCAGTGCCCATGTGAAGTTATCTTCTCTCTCGTATTGGAGATATACAAAGGCTACAATGAAGGTCATATCAGTGGGTGTCAATCCAACAATCTCCAAAAGGGGCATACGATACCTATTCGTCTTGTAGGTACAATCCATGATCAAAACATGTGTAAATGAACGTAACAATTCCAAACTAACCGGATGTGTCCAAAATAAATCAGTCACGGTCTCGGTATCATCAATTTTTCTATAGCACTCGATGTATCCATGCTCTACTAATTGTCCTAATAGTAGATGCATTTGAGACCTTTCACCATTCTTCATTGTTTTATGTCTCTGTTGTGCATTGTATATTGTCTTCATTGTGGTAGCATTTAAGGGGTCTCTTTGTTTCAGTGTAGCCAAA
>JAOXJP010025979.1:0-17057 GCA_025762735.1 Platanus orientalis
GCATCGCCCAGGTGTCTAGGATGGTCTAGGGGTGTCAAACCAGCAGTAATTGTGGCCTGTAACAAGTGATGCTTGATTTCCCAAAACCTGTTCCAGCAACCCTTTTAACGCCTGTACCTGAGAAAGCTTGATGTAGTTCCTTCAAAACTGAATTTTGGAACTGTTTACCACCACAACTAGGATCGTCCCTATGCAATACATATTGCAAAAGCTTCAAATCAGGGTAAACCTTTACCTGTTGCCGCTACTGATCGAACTCCTCCAGACTGTATAGCACCCCTGTATGATGCCTCGGCTAGGAAGAACCTCCTGTAGTTCTCTCAGAACAAAAGATTGGAGCAGATATGCACCCCTAGCGTGGTCATCCAGTAGTGGAATACCTCTTGGAGGTGTTGTTTCAATAATTAAAAAACCAGCAAATAGGAGTTGGTGATGATTTCCCTTGATATTGGTAGTTTTCAGCAAGTATAGATTCTGTAAAATTTTAAAAGATAAACAAAGAAGAAGGAGAAAGGAACTTTAACCCAAGGGGAAAGGGGTTGGCCTCCACCAACGGCGTTAAACTTTGTGGAAACCAAGTCTCATTCCAGGGTTTTGGTTGCTAGTTCTTCACGTCAAAGAGAAGAAAAGAGCAAAACACTTCAAAAACTTGATTTCTTATTACATAATTGAAAGAAAGGGGCGTGGGTTAGCTTTTATAGAGCTACCCACAACCAGGGTTACATAAAGTGGGGTCCTCTAGACCAAAATACCCTAAAAGAAATAATGAAATTATAAAATATACCCCTCCACTCCATAAAAGACATAAAACTCCATTTTTAGACAATTCTTGACCAAATTACCCTGAAAATTCTGTACCCCCTACATGAAACATAACTAAGTGTAAAATAAATAAAACATAAAGAAACTCCAAGTCTATCAATCTCTCTCTCTTGGCCATGGTGTCCTCAACTCTCCCCTCATAGGAAAGAGTCACCTCACCTTTGACGAATAACAACTGCAGTATTGCTCCAGAACATCACTATTAACCCACCGTTGCTCGCTCTTTGTCAGCCAAGTAGTATCAATCCCTAGTTGGTCCTTCCACTTGATGAGGTATCTCTGGTAACTTCTCCGTTGAGTAGAAATAATCTGATCCTCTAATGTGACCTTAATCTCCTCCTTACAAGTGGTAACTAGTGAAATTAGTGGCATAAGCTGAGGAAGCTGAGAGACTAATGTCTGGATACTTGCAAAAGGATCAAGATCGGGTGTGGAATGGTCATGACAAGGTATAGGGGTCTCCATATGAAATGTATGACTGATCCCCAAATCAGTCGGAATGTCTAAAACATATACATTAGGTCCAATCTTGTTCAGAACTTTGTAAAGTCCCAAACTCTTCGCATGCAATCAAACCATAAGTAAAGCACTAACCTAAAATTCGCGATGTGAACAGTAAAAATCAGTCGACTGTTTATATCTCTCATTGCTCATAGCAATTCTACGCCTGATCTTTTGGTATAATGAATGTAGATGCGATGCAAATGTAGATACAGACTCAAATGGATGATGGGATGCAGACATAGATATGAGGTCTATAGGAACCCTAGGTCTACAAAATATGACAATCTCAAACAGACTCATGCTAGTTATCCTAATGACCATACTAATGTATGTAAACTCTGTGATAGATTGAATATTATCCCATGCCCTAAGGTTCTTGCCAACCAGACATCTCAATAAAATCTCTAAGCTTAGTAATGGACCATGACTCTTGATTACTACCTTAAGTAACTCATCAATAGGTGTATGATAATCATATGACAAATGTCCACCCAATGCACCCTTCATCTTCCATAGTACTTTCTAGAAATAACTAAAAGCTAAATCCTAAATAGGCACTAGAGAACTGACTATCCAAGGAGTATGAACCACTTTCTCAACGAATACATGTACTTTGGATACAAGTGGTTCCCTCTTAAGTAAAAGACACAATAGAGTGTCCGTGATAATGTCAGACTCAGACTTAACAAGTCCAAACACTATAATCGCCATGGGCACAATCACTTTGACCTCCTGAACCTCTTGAATCACATGAATCTCCTTCTCAGTATCATGCTTAGGGTCAGGTACAATAGAACTAGACACTAAGACCTCTACAGGTATATCATGGTTAGGGTTAGGTACAACAAAACTAGATACTGAGATCTCTACTGATGCGCTCTCCTAAACTTCCTAAACGTCTTGCCTGGTCAATCTCCTGATATTCTGACTCATCATCACTCGGAGCTTGGATAGGATCAACAACCTCATCGACGTCAGTCTCATCATCACTAGGTATCTCCACCACAAAAGGGTCATATGACTTATCAGCTCTCACTCCATCTAATGATTGATCCTCCTGTGATGCTTCTTGGTGCACAGTATCTTCTGTAAGCAAAGAACACTCCATCAAATTGGGGCACTATTCAGGGTCTATCATAAGTAAACCCTCAGCCATACTCTTCTCCATAATAGGAGTAGAGTCAGGTCTAAAGGTGCTAGAACCTAGTATGGGTGACTGTCCACCAGTAAAGGCTCTGAGCCTAACATCCTTAACCAGGATCTAGCCTCAAACACGTCTCCATGTCCTGGGCTACCTGGTAGATCTATTATAAAGTGACGATGTAATAAAGACGGAGTTCTTTTTATATCTCAGGTCTAAGTCCTTCTTTAAATCTAGTGATAATCGTATCAGGACCTCACGGACTCCACATCTTAACCTAATATCATCAAACTGTGTGATGTAGTCCGCTATACTAGATGAACCCTGGTGGACTGCGTTATACTGCTTAAGAAGTCGAAAATGATAATGACATGGAACGTACTTCTCTATGAGCTTACTTTTCATGTTTATCCAACCGGTAATGGGTCTTTTATATCTCCAATAAATCTCTCGCTCAACTGACTCCTAGTAGAGTTGAGCTGACCCAACTAGTTTCATCTTTGCTATTTTAACTTGCCTATGATGAGAGATATCATACCAGTCAAAGAACTGATCTATCTCTTGCACCCAATCCAAGAAGTACCCTGGATCTAACTGTCCATCAAAAGGGTACACTTCAACTCTCATGGATCCATGGCCTGAATGGTGGTCCTAAGCATGATCCAGGTGGACTCCTCTCCCCTCCTGAGAATCACTCATGGTACGGGGGAACAACTCTCAACGGACTTCCACAGCCTGAACCAGTCTATCCACCCTCTTTGTTAAATCTTTAAATGTTGGGTCTTGAGTGAGTGGAGAGCTAATTCTTTCTTTTAAGGACATTCTGGGTAGCTAGCCTGGTCCGGACCTAGTGGACAAACACCATAGGACTAGGGATAGTAGGACTATAGAACTCCCTAAGGGAATGCCTAGACTCTAAATGCATGAAAATTGCCTAAGAATATTAAAGAAATTCTAAAAAATTCTAAGTGTGGAAAAAGTGAATAAACATGCTAAATAAAAATAAAATATGCAATGCTTTGAGATGCAAGAAAATGCAAACTAACCTACCATGCATAAACTACACCTAAACACAACCTAAGGATAACTAAAACCCTAAGCCTTACCTAAGCTTTGATACCAAATCCGATGCAAGACAGATATGATGCCAAAGATGATGTAGAATGATAACCAAGAATATCAATAAAATTCAAAGTGTTGTAGCGCAAACTAAAAAAGATAAAAAAAGAAAAAGATAAAGACCTAATTTGAAGCTTTTCCAAACCCAAAACAGGGGATCTTGGCCTCCACCAAACTTCACATAAACCCAAGGAATCCACCTTTGGGGAAAACCACTCATGGTTTTTAGACTTCACAAAGGAAGAACACATTAGTGAAGAGCTAGAAAGCTAAAAAATTATTTATCCATCAATTTCTTCTTTCATTCATTGTAAAATTATGGGGAGAGGCTACCTTTAAATAGCCTTACAACATTAAATAATTAAAACTTGCTAAAATTGGAAACTTTGTAAAATCCTAAACTTTCTATCAAATTTTTCTAAAATATAAAGCTAAAAACTCACTTTTCTCAAATTAAAACAACTAAAACTTAAAACTTTATAAGAAAAAACACTATTTCCATTTTTATTGACACTCCTTTAGTAATTTGGTCAAAACTTTTTCCAAATCACATTGGATTTGCGCAATTTTGGTCTTGTTAGAAAGTTGACTGAATAACCTATCTATCTAAAAATACTAAAATCAAACCAAAATGCCAAGTTTTGCCCTCTGAAAAAGTGGGTTAAATACCAAAAACGAGATTGCTCTAAAAACACAACCAAATCTTGGTACTATTGGCCTTATTACATTGACACAAAAAAAAAATGTTTCCTCCCTATGGCCAAGTGTGGGATCCACCTTGCTCTAACGTCCGCATAATAAGTAGATTGCAAAACAACTCTAGTAGTTAATCCCAAAATACTCACCCATAGTAGTAGCATACTAGCATCAGCTCATGTTGGCTTTTCAAACTTATCCCAACATTTCTCATTAGTGTGGTTTGTTCGACCACAGTGTGTACATTGTCGCATTACCATGTCCTCTACCTCTATCACTAGAAAACTTACCACGGACTCCTAAACCGCCTTTACCACCACCAAAACTACCTTAGCCAGTCATAGATATAAGGGTTGAATTCTCATGTGTAGAACTTCCAGAAATAGGAGTAACTGCTGCACATTGAACCCTAGAGAACACACTATTAAGGTACGGGAGATTATCACTTGCAAGTATTTGCCCCCTAATTGCATGAAAATTAGGGTTCAAACCAAACGAAAACTTTGCTACTTGAGATTATTCTCGTTGCCTCTTTAGTTGATCAACATAACTTGTGATTGGTTGATACATGTTCAACTCTTCTCACATACCACCTAATGTGTTGTAGTACTCATTCAACAGTTTATTGCCTTGCTGCAACATGAAAATATTTTTATATAACTGATATATCCAAGACACATTCTTTTCCATGGAGTACATTTCTTGAAGAGTTGTCCTACTTGCTTGGCAATGTCTAAAAACATAACATTAACACTAATAGATGATTCCATACTGTTCCGCAACCATGTCATTACCAAGTAATTATCTTGTAGCCATTCTCCATACAATGAATCTGATGTTTTAGGAGGATCAGCAGTGATGAATTTCAACTTCCGTCTAGCTCCTAAAAGACCACTGATTGGGCCCATAACAAGTAGTTATTTCTATTCAACTTTAAACTTTATAATCTGAAGATTTACATGATCTGCTGTCCCCATTGAGGAAACTTTCCCTTCAATTGATGTAGACATAATAATAGAGCCCAATTATACAACCACACAACTTATGTGCTTTGCTGAAAGAAAAATTCAGCAACCTTACATGATGAGGGAGTAAACACATATCGATAATACTACAAATAGATCACTTGCACCAAAGAGATATATATAGGTACTGATCACAATCACTAACATATCACTTTTTTTCTAATGGATGGACTAATAGATGATTCCATAAAGACAAAAAATTTATTTCAATCAATCAATGTAATAAAAGATCCACAAGATAGATACTACTCACCACGATTAGGCAAATCTACACATCACATCAGTCCTTTTCTATATGATGTTAACACCACACGAATAGCTGCCAACCATAATTGGTTGGTGCACGAAAAAGGGGTAATATAACCCTTTAATCAACCACTATCAGTCAAGGAGTAAAAAATGCTGTAGGGTTTAATGAAAGATTTAAAAAAAAATGAAGAGGATGAAGCTGCTCAGTAACGGGATCAGACTTGCCCTGATACCATGTCAAAATATATATAAATATCAACAAGAAAGCAAAGAAACAAGAAGAACCAAAGTAGAAGTGAAGAGAATAGAAAGAAGAAAGGAAGAAAGAGAGAATAGAAAGCAGCCATAGGAGAGGATTAGGGTTCATTAGAACCCAACAACGCCTCCTCCTCCATATATATATTATAAAAATATGAGGGTTGACAAAAATATGCTCGGGAACACATATTGTACCCCTTATTACATAGGCTAGTATTTCAACATTAACAATGAATTAACCAACTCTTCAAAACCTTATGTGGTGTTAAGAGACAAATTAATTAACTTCAACGTTGATTTGCTTCAGATTTTTCTCAATTTCTCCCTAATTTCTTGACATATTAGCCATTACTCAATTTCTCACAAAGCAATCTCGTTTTTAGAGAGCATAACAACCTGAGAAAATGAAATTTTAAACCTTTTATATAACGACACAACAAATATGACCATAGGAGTATTGAGACAACATGCCTACATGAATTGCATTATTCTATTATCAACACATCTAAACCAATATGTAGGTGCATCAGTTTATGTTTTTATAGTTTTCCTTTTCTTCTTTTTTCTTTTGGATAGTTTCAATATATATATATATATATATATATATATATACATATATAGGTTCTTAATAGTAATTTAGAAATTTTGATATGTATGGTATAGACATATAGCAATGTATATTTTTTTTGCTGTCATTCAGTGGTTGATATACGTTTTGATACCGATCTTCAAAACCATGATAGAGTCATATAATACAAGCAAAAACAAAACAAAACAACAACAACAAATAATACAGACAGTAACTACAATTAATCAAAATGCAACATGGGGTCACTTATATGTCTATAGGCTTATGGGCTGTACTCAATGAGATTCTAAGTGTATTTGTGTAACTATGAGGTCTACTTGTTTTCAATTAAATTTTACTTTTCTAACTTTTTTTTTTATGAATTGTGTTTTCAATTATTCACTTAATTAAAAAATTTACATAATTACTAATATGACTTCTAATCATGTCAGAATTTATAAAAACTTTACTTTAGAATATATCCTAAATTAGTTTATTTCTATTTTTATTTTTTCAATTTAACATTTTTAATAGATTATCTGAACCACTATAATTAACATTTTTTCGCATAAGTATGTTATTATATATCTCTGTTACATATATTTTTGTGTAAAATTGTCATTTATTTTAGATTTTTTAAGTAAATCAACTATAATGGCTGATTTGGTAATTGATTCACCAAAAATTGACACTAAAAAATTCTCAGTGCAGTCAATGGTCCACAAAAATATGAAAAATAGTAAAGTTTTGGGTATCTTTTAGCTTTACAGATGAAATTTCTGTCAATTTGAAAATTTTGTGCAAGTATATAACTGGGGAGGATTGATTTCTTGCAATTAAATTATTCATCAAAAAAAAATTATTGCAATAAAATAAAATACCAAAATATCGCCAAATATTTTGGAAAAAGAAGTGACTGAAGAAAATGGAAATTAGGGTATACGTCCAAAGATAGTTTCAGGACCTCAGGAAATTTGCAAAATTTGGGAAACAATAATACCATGGATATATAAGTTTCTGTTTATGTTGGTTTTTAGTGCATCAATTACATGTGCTAACTATTGCACTCGTAACTGAATCAGGAAATGAACTTCCCATAGAGTTCCTCCAAACTTTTTTGAAGATGGCACCAACAGTAGAAGAAGAATTGAAGCTTAGGCTATTCAATGGTGATCTTTCCCAACTTGGGCCTGCAGAGCGGTTCTTAAAAATCTTGATTGATATCCCTTGTGCATTTAAACGTATGGATTCTTTGCTTTTCATGAGTTCTCTTCAGGAGGAAGTTTTGGGTGTTAAGGAGTCTCTTGCAACTCTAGAGGTAAGACATTTTTTTATCTCTCAATTGAGTCTCTTATCATATTGCAATTTCATGCATCACTAATTACAGCTTACTATAGTCATCTAATGATGGCTTAGTCCAAAAATCATAACATTATTAGATAAAAAAATTCAAACTAAAATGATATAACTATGAAACATCCATTCTTATTGACAGCAACCAAAATTTTGAAAATTAACTTTCTTTCTATTGATGAAAGTGGGCCTTTATTTCTGATTCCCACGGGAAATGCATATGCTCAATGAGACATCATTGGAGTAGAAGTGGTGCCAAATCCTTTGTTATGTTTGCTCTGGGTTATTGCAAATTTGCAATGGCATGCAACTGGGTATTGCATTTCTGCATGCTTACACATACACATACAAATATCTTTACATGTATGTATGAATCTATCGTGATAGCCATGCATGATGCATAATAATAGTAATGATAATAAAATTTTGATTTCCATCACAATAGTTCAAAAAACTGTAAGTACTTTGTGACTGGATACAAGACTGTCTGTCCTGAGCAGAAAGTAAAATGGGGAAGAAGCTGGTAATACTGTTTGCATACAGGGATTTAGATAAAGACGAATATTTCATTCAGGAATATTGTAACTCTCTGATGGCTAGACAAGAAATGTTATCTGTTAAACAAAGTGACTGAACACTTAATAGACAAGCAAAGGGTGAAACCTCAGCTTTGTGGCTCACACCCAGGTACAAGGTCAATGGATGAGATCGATTGTGTTCAAGATCTGGATCTGACCATCAAGTAGTGGGTCCACTATTTACATGCAGGATTTTCCATTGATAGGTCATATTGTATGGTCTCCAAGAAAGAGACTACTCCTTTTATTATTATTATTATTATTTTCTTCAATTTAACATTACTACCTATAAGACTTCACAAACATGTAGCATTTGTCATTGAATGGGATATCGGAAGGACAAGATAGAGTTTTGTTGTCTCTTCAAACACTAAGTGGAATGTAGATATCTTCCTGGAATGGATACCAAAATGGTTCAACATTCCACCAACATTTCCCTACTTTTGGGTTGGCAAAACAAAATACCAGGGGAATTACAAATTTTAAATTTTGCCTATTTCGCTAATCTTTCCAAAAGTAAGCTAATATTGGAATTTTTTTTAGAAAATTCTGTTGGTTTCAATACTTTCAATGGGAATTCTTCTGCCCAATCTAAACCCACTAGAAATCCATTCTTTTGCCAAGTTTTGTTGATTCCAGAGCAAAAATAATAACCCTGCTTCAACCCTTTGGGGTAAATAAAACTGTTTAACTTTTATTTATAAATTAATTGAAGATCATATATTTTTAAAAATGATAAAACATTTCATTATAAACATAATAAAACATAAATCAATAGTATGTGTAGTCATTATTATATATTTCTGTTATATATAATGTGCTTACATAAAGATTAGTTTAGATATAAGGTTTAGTCATGCAATTTGGCATCTTTGGTAGCCATATATAAAATGGTAGTCTTTTGTTTATTTATATGATTATGTCTATGATATGTGTTGTTAATTTAATATATAAATTATAAAATCAAAATATAAAAATTTGAAAAAAATAGTTAAATATTATAAGTAAATGCTACCTAGTTGGGGCTAAGGAAGCAAAGATGCAGAGCCACATCCGCATGTATAGTCATAGAAATGTCTGTGACAGTGTCTACCTAATACCCACGAATTGGTATAATGATCAATATTGGGGATATTGAATATCAGCACTTTGTTCATGACAGTATGTCTTGATATCATAACATCAGGACATGCACTCAGTGCAGCAACTATGTGGAAAAAACAGTACTATTGCCTTTCCCATTAAAGAAATGAAGGCTTCAGGTAAGCTTGAACCTCCATGTGGTGATGACGGTATGACATAAGAATTTTGTATTAGAAGAAGTGTATCACACAAGGAGGCAGCATGTGTATGTGTAAGGGTAAGAAGGTCATTATATGCTGTATGGTTGGTATGAGAGTTCTCATGTACTTGTACGGGTATGAAACTATGAATGGACTTACTCATTAATTCCATTCAACCCTACATGAATAATATACATACTGATCATATGGGAGAATATACTCCATATTGTCTCTATGACTTCTTGTTTTCTTCTTCTCTACAAGCACTATTCTGTTCCCACAGATTCAACTGTGATGTACTGGTATTATATGATCCTTGGATTTAATTGAAAACTTAATTTGGATGGTAATGGGTCAAATTCTTGCCACGATAACAACATCAAGATCCTTATTCATCTCTTGTTATAAATAGACGCTATTTTTATTTTTTGAGTTCTGAATGTATATCATGTTTATTTTGACATTCCTTGAAGTTCCATATAAACTTCTTTTTTTCTTTTTCTCAATGTTTTTTCTAAATTTCAATTTTTTTTTCATTATTTCATAATATCCTAGCATAATTTCCGTAACTCTCCTAGGTGAAATATCCATCAATGGGAAATTTGATTCTTGACTTAAATTACCAAACTTATTTTTTTGTACAATCCATTATTTTAAACTCTGTTTTTTCTTTTCCAACCTTAATGCCTATAAGATCCTATGAATATGTCATGTGCGCCATTAAATGGGGAAAAAAAGGACAAGATGGTGAGTTGGTATCTCTAAAATTACTAAAAGTGGAGATTATATATATCTTCATAAGATGGATTCTGAAATTACTAATTTCTGGAGTGGTAGATTCCATTCATGTGCTTGTGGACACAGGATTTATTTATTTTTATAATGAAGGATGTGATGTACTGTACATGATCAATCAATTATATTTATATCCTCTAGTTCATGTCAATGAATTTCATTGCTGATTGGCATGTACTGTTGTATCCCTGCTATACATGGCAGGTAGCTTGCAGGGAACTCAGAAGTAGCCGGCTGTTCCTGAAACTCCTAGAAGCCGTTCTCAAAACTGGAAATCGCATGAATGACGGTACCTTTCGTGGTGGTGCACAGGCATTCAAGCTTGACACACTCTTGAAACTGGCTGATGTTAAAGGAACTGATGGCAAGACCACACTCTTGCACTTTGTTGTACAGGAGATAATTCGCTCTGAAGGTGTACGGGCTGTCCGTGTCGCTAGAGAGAGCCTGAGTATCACCAGTGTGGAATCAGAGGACCTTTTTGAGGATTCAACCCATGAATTAGAGGACCTCTATCGCAGTCTTGGTCTCCAGGTTGTTTCAGGTTTGGGTGGTGAGCTCAAGAATGTCAGGAAGGCGGCAGCATTGGATGCTGATGTTATAACAGGAACAGTGTCCAAGCTTGGCTGGTCAATGGTGAGGACCAAGGAGTTCATGAACTCAGATATGAAGAGTATAGAGGGTGACTATGGCTTCCAACGCAAGCTCAAGAGCTTTGTAGAACATGCCGAGATTTGCATCACTTGGTTGCTGGAGGAAGAGAAGAGGATAATGGCTCTGGTAAAGAGCACAGGTGATTATTTCCATGGAAATGCCGGGAAGGATGAGGGCTTGCGTTTGTTTGTGATAGTTCGGGATTTCCTGATAATGTTGGATAAAGCATGCAAAGAGGTGAGAGAATCACCAAAGAAGCCAACAAGGATGCCAAGAAACAGGGAGGCTCCGACTATGCCATCATCTCCTGATTCCCATCAGCCATCTTCTCCAGGCATATGTCAGCGGCTTTTTCCGGCAATCATGGACCGGCGAATGGATAAGTCCAGTTCGGATGATGAGAATGCATCACCTTAGTTTTTTGTGGGCAGGAGGTACATGTTCTATTGCTTGGATGTGTACTTGACTTTTTCCATGAACAGTAATCTGTAAAAATTACAAGCTCTACTCCATTAGAGTGCTATAGGTTATCATTATCCATAATGTACATTGTTCTTGAATATTAAAATTGGAAAAACTTCATTTGTTTTTCCTTGTCTCTTGCATTCGTTCAGGTGGCTCTGAAAACTTGGTGAAAGTCTACCAAATGCTGCAGAGAGTCACATGTCCATCGCGAATTCTGGTTTGCAAAACTTGTGAAATTCTGAGTTCCATTCATATTTTTTGTTGATGATGAAGATTAACCTTTTTACGAGGATCAGTCCGAGAGGATGATTAGTCAATGACAATTAAAGTTCTCTTAGATATTCATAAGTTTGTGAAATATTATGTACATACACACCTACCTGAAACTAACATTGCAGTACTCATCATCATCATGGTTCTGACAGAGGATACAGAGGGCTAACAGGCGTTTGGTTCATAGTTATCTTGTATTGATCTATGTAGTGTCCAATTTGTCAATGAAAAATTAGGAATGATCTTTTTACTTTAATGTTTTTTCTTTGAAACTCAAAAGGGGGAATCTAGTGAGGTAGCCAGTTGCTGAACAAATTGGTTAAAGAGCTATGACTGTTGGAAATGTAAACCTTGGTGGAATAGGCAAAAGGGGATTTCTTACTGAAGCTTCAGTCCTAAGGATGTTCAGGTCAGATAGGAGTTTAGGGAGTTTGGATAATGTATGGATTGTGCTTCTTTCTCTCCTCAATAAAGCCTTATCCCAGCCACTTGGGGCCAACTACATGAATCATGTTTCTCTATTCCTCTCTATCTATGGCCTTATCTGAACAGGGCTTTAATCCACTTTGATATTACGGAGATGTAATAATGTCCCTAAACCTCTAACTTCACCCAAAACAAAGTCTTATGGGACAAATCTAAGTATGGTTTTGGGTCCCTAGCTTGAAGCCTTGAAGCTTACCAAGGCCTAAGATGGTACTGAAAGGATGATGATAGTCTTCAATTCTCAAGCTGCAGCAGTCAAATTAAAATATGGGAAATGATCTATAACAATAAAAAGTAACATTGGACATGATAATCTGGTTCCAATAAAAATGAGAAATGGTTTTTTTTTTTTTTTTTTAAGGATCGGTTTAAGAATTAAAGCTGAGGGGGATAATAAATAATGACAGTTTTTCCTTTCATTGTTGTCAATTATTAAAAATAAAATTGTCAGAAGTGGGATTTGAACCCACGCCCTCTCGCGAGGACCAGAACTTGAGTCTGGCGCCTTAGACCACTCGGCCATCCTGACTTGGTTTGTTTTAAAAACTAATTTTTTATTTACTTTAATGTGTTTTAATATTCTACTACCAAATAAAGTAACAGATTTTATTTTTATTTATATTAAAAATTTGCATTAGAAAGGAGAAATGCCGCTTTCACAGAAGCCACCAGAAACCCTAGCTATAAACTATAAATACACGCGTCTCCTCCTCTTCCATTGCTTTCAACGCACCTCTTCCGTCCAACACTCTTTCTTTGCCAGAGAAGATGCCCCCAAAACGCCCTTCACCTCTTGAAGACCCACCAGCTGTTTCTTCCTCTGAAGAAGAGGAAGAAGAAGATGACGAAGAAGAAGAAGAGGAAGAGGTTGAGGAGGAAGAAGACGATGAGGAGGAACAGGTTGATGAAGAAGACGAAGAAACAATAGCTTCTTCCCCACCTTCTATAGACAAAAAATCCTCTGTTAAGAAGCTCCTCGTCAAGCCCGAGTCCACTCCAAGTGCAGGCTCAGGTCCTGAACCCCAATCCTCTGACGATGAAGAAGATGAAGAGTCTGATTCAGAGTCAGGCTCTGATTCAGACCCTTCACCCGAAAAGCCTCCTCGTCCCTCTCGCGGTGCTGATCCCAAGATAAAACCCATCACTTCAAAGCCCATGGACGACGCACCCAAGTCGAAGAAACCTGCAACAAAGCCTGCCGCTGCTCCGGCGGCTTTGGAGACACCGACTAAATCTACAAGCTCTGTTAAGCGGTCTCTCGAGTCCGACGGGAATAACGATTCGAAGAGAAGGAGGAAGAAGGTTTTGGATGAGGAGGAGGATGGGGGACTTGGCGAGGAGACTGAGAAGAAGCCAAAGCAACTGTTTCAGAGGTTGTGGACTGAGGACGATGAGCTGGCAATCTTGAAAGGCATGCTCGACTACTACTCGAAGAAGGGCACCGACCCATCTGCCGATATGAATGCGTTTCATGATTTCATCAAGAAATCCCTCCACGTTGACGTCAATCGGAATCAATTGGCTGATAAAATCCGACGATTGAAGAAGAAGTATCAGAACAATGCCAGCCGAGGGAAAGAGGGCGGGGATCCGGTCTTCTCAAAGCCGCATGAACACAAGGCATTTGAGTTATCGAAGAAGATTTGGGGTGCTGAAGCTAATGATGTTCGCAGTGATCAGATCGTTTCCAATGGAAAAATGGGTAAGATACGAAAAGTTAAAAATGCTACTGGTTCGCCAAAATTAAAAGCTCTTCCTGCACCAGAAGTTTCGAAGGTGGCAGTGAAGGCAGAAGAAGAGTTCGATTGGTCTGTATATCCATACTTAAAGGATTCATTCCAATCTGAAGATAATTTGAAGATGCTGGTGCGAACTTTGGGGGGGACTTTTGTGAATGAAGGATTAAGTTTGATTGGGAGTTCAAAGTTGAAGGAGATGGAGGAGGAGTGGAGGAACTTGCGGAAGATAGAGTTTGACATCTCTTTAAGGCGGATAGAATTGATTCAGGGGCAAATGAAGACAATACAGGATGCAGTCAACTCGAAAAAATCATAGGGTTCTGGTCAGGTAATTACTATTCAACAAAGAAGAATATCAGAATGTCTCTATTGGAGTTTATAAAATTTTGGCGTTTAATACCATATATCTTCTTAGAAGAGGGTATGTATATAGTATATGCCCTCAGACATGAACTAGTCTGAATATTGTTGGTGATCGACTGCTTCTTTTTGCTCAGTGATTTGAATATTTTAGTTGTTGCTCATTGAACCTATGTTTCCCCTTCCAATTTGCTTGAACTTTTTTTTTTAAAAAACTTAATATATGTTCTCACTTTTGTGGAATTCTCCCAAACAATCATTCATGTAGGTTTAACAGCATATATGGTTGTAGTTATAGATTTCCTTCTTATGTTACTAGCTGCGATATGACAATCGATGCAACAAATTCTGTGCTTGTTGTTTGGAAACGTAAGGCTAATTGTACCGCTCTGTGATTGTGTAGTAAGGTTGGCACTGGATTGCACTTTCCTGTCAGTTGCATCGATGGATTTTTACTTTTCTCTCATGTTGTTGAAGATTTTCGTGCACCTTTTTTTTTTTTTTTTTGAGTCATTGTTGCTAGGCTCATTTAATAGATGATATAAAAAGCTTTTTAAAGCAGGTAAGGTATGAGTCTAAATTTAATTTCACTATCACCTGGCAGAGCATGCTAGAATTGGAGAAATTATTATAGAATGCTATTTTGGCAGTACCTTATATTTAGACGAGTTTACTCTTTCACACTGTTGTTGAGATGAATCATTGTGCTCCCTCAATTTTGAGAAAACCCATCTTGTAGCTATCTGATGCATTATGTAGTCTAAAGAAGCTTTCAAGTGTATATTTAGTGAAGTAGAAGGCAAATGGAATTTAAGTTGGGATCAGGAGGAGGGATCAAGTTTTTGGACGGCAGATGGTGTAGTGATTTCCCCTAAAAGAATCTTTCAGGTGTATCCATTCCTTGGTGGTGAACAAGAGATCAAGTTTTGGGAGGTACAGATGGTGTATTGATGTTCCCGTTAAAGAAACTTTTTGGTGTATCTATTTCTAAAATAAATAGTGTGCCCATTTATGATAGTGCCGGTGGGATAAGAGTTTGGACTCCAGGTTTGAGAAGAAATCTAAATGAGTGGGAGATGGATGAGTATGTAATGCCTCTAAATAGGTCAAACAATTGGTTTGTTGGTTGTCAACTTTAGTGCCCTTCAAAACCCTGATATCCTCTGCTAAACCAGCTTTTTTAGCAGCTTTTGTTTAACTTATTACAGCCCTGTTTGTTCTCTATCATTTCCCATAACATCTACAGATCTCTGCCCTATTAGACCATCTACAGATCTGAATTTCTGCACTGTTAACTTCATTCCTCTATATCTTTTTTCTATTTTCTGAGTCTGATTTTCGAAGGGCCATATATTGACCTTATCAAACCAATAGCCTATTGGGTTAACTGAAGAGCTCTTTTTTTGGATGAATAACTTTATTAACTTAAGAGCTCTTGGATCAAGGTATACACCTACTACTTGCTGATTTGAGTACTTCTATACCCCACAGAAATTTTAACCCATTTGGGTACTATTATATAACCTGTTGAACTTGCTTTCATCTCTACTTGATACTTAAACTGTGGTCAGATTGCTCTTGTATCCACACCTGGTTATATACTTGATTTTGGTACTGTTAAGGTCTCCTAAAGTGCTGTTATTGCCTCTATATCTGAATGTCCACCTCTTGTTTGTTCAACTTTCTAAGTAGAAATTTGTTCTAGTCTATGTGGGTCCATAAACCACAGGTTAAGAGCTTATTACTAGGTTGTCCTGCATCACCTACCCCCAAATTGGCCAACTTATCTACAATAGAGTTTTGAAATCTAAGAACTTGAACCAAGTAAATACCCAACAAACAAAATGTGTCCCAAATCTCATTTACATAATGACCCAATTTCCATGATCCTCCCCTATACCCTTTTCCCACCCAATAATTGTGTAGGAATCTCCCTCTGCTATGCTGCCATAAGCTCCAATTTTCTTTAGCCCTCGAAGCTCCATAAGCAGTCTGAGAGTTTCAGCTTTGGTTGAGTCACAAATACCTAAAGGGCCACAAATCGCCTAATTGATATGACTCCTCGAATCATGAATGACACATCCAAATTCTCCTGGGCCAGGATTGCCTTTAGATGCACCATCAAAATTTAACTTCACAACTCCAATAGGAGGATTATCACACAGAAACAGAATTGGCTTAATTGTTGGTCTATTAATGTAGATCAAAGTAACTCAGTATCTCATGAAAACAGAAATTGAGATGTCTTTGAATTCCTTTGTGATAATGAATCAACTGCCGATTTCCCTTAATATAGAATCAGTAACCTCACATCACCCTCTACTTAAGCCTTCAAAAATGTGATGGTTTCTCTCCTTCCAAATGCCCCAAAGAACACCATGCAGTGGACAAATCCAAAACATTTTTGCCCTGTAGCCCATGGTCTGGCTGTTCCATTGGTGGGCCATCTTCATAGGGGATTCTGGCTTAACCCATAATCTGTAAAGGCTCCCAAAAACTAATTCCAAATACTCCTTGGGAATTCACAATGAATAAACATTTGATTGGCAGTCTCACTGTATTTTTTGCATAGAACACACCAGTAAGGATTTAGAATCGGAAACAAATCTTCTGTACAGGATGGTGTATTGGACACCAGGGGTTGACACATGGAAGAAAATAGGTGGGAATTTGAAAATCTCATCTAACT
>JAOXJP010025990.1:0-17056 GCA_025762735.1 Platanus orientalis
AGAGAGAGAGAGAGAGAGAGAGAGATTTTGTCTATTGTATCAACCCCACAATCGAGGGTTTTAAAGAAACACAAAAAATAAGTTTTTTTTACCCTTGGTTTTTATGTGGGCTATACAATCTCTTTTTAATGCCTTTAACATGACATTGATGTGGCTAGGGCCTAGGGGTGCACTTTAATCAGGTTTGGGTCAAGCATGGTATGTTCAACATTTATTTAGACTGCGTTTGGCAGCCACCTGTAATGAAATCATTTCATTTGAGTTTCCTAGCCATAATGGGATGGTTTGTAATGAACCCATTCAAATTTGCAACGACTTGTGCTTGATAACATAAGTCATTTTATTTTATAGAAAAAACCTAAGATGATTTCATTTATAATTGTAGATAACAAATCAATATAAAATTAAATGAATTCATTAGAAACCATACCTCATGACTACAAAATCTTTGAGACACTCAGATGAAATGATTACATTATAGGGGACTGCCAAACAAGTTATTAATGGGTGTATAAATATAGCCCAAACACTTAATGAGATGGCACCTATAGCCTGAGCCTAGTTTGAGGTTACAAGCCAAAGCATGGGCATGTCCTCAACTTCCGATCAGCCTTACCCCATGAATGTGTAGGTAATTAATTGGATTTTGGTGGGACCACATTGCTTGGAGCATTAAACAAATCCCAACGAGGGGTGGGCATGGCCCGTGCTGGTCTGAGCTCAGCCCTAAAATTGACCCAAAAAAGCCCGGCCAAAACTAGGCCGGAACGAGGGCCCAAGGCCCACACTTTTATTAAGGGTCAAGCTTGGGCTTACCTCCGCCCGGCCCAAGGCATGAACTTTAACATATATAATATATATGTCTTATATATTATATATTAAGTATTTAAAAATTATTAATATTATATAGCTTAGTTGATAAATTTTTTTTTTTACAATAAGTATTAGGTTCAAGTCCTAGTGTAATTAGCTTTCTATTACACTAAAGCAAAGGGGGTAGCCCCCTCTACGCTCAATATTCCTTTCTTCCTTTCATTTTAAAAGGCCACGTGGAACCCATTTTGCTCCTTATTTCAAATTGTTTCATAAAGAAGTTAGTTTATCTAGAATATTTGAAGTCTCATTTCAACCTTTGTAACGTAACTCTTTAAAATTCTCATTATCTCCTAAATTTTCTTTTTATTATTTGTTTTAATACACATCTCTTATGTAATGTTTCATCATTGAAACAATCTTAGGTATTTTGTCAATTCTTCAAGGATAGTCACGTTATTTACTATGTTTCTTTTTTTAAAATTCAATTTAAATTATCTTATACATATACAAACCTTTTTTTTTCCACACAACGTTGTCCCCGTCTCCTCTCCATCACTACTCGGACTACCTTATTCCATTGAACAAAAAAAGAAAAAAAAAGGACTTATTTATTGGTGAAAACCAATAGGTATGCAATTATCTTTATTTCCTGATTTCATTTTCTATTTTTTTTTTCTTTAACTTTTCTTTGTTTGGACAAAGAATCCTATAATCTCTATAATTCAAACGTATTAATCTCTTTCTAAACCTCTCTTAGCAATCCGTCTCTCTAATATCTCTCATTTTTAATAGACATTAATTGAATAAAAATTTATACAGTTGTTTAATTAGTTTTATCATCACCTTTTTTTTAACAATTGCCTATTACTTATATATATATATATATATATATATATATGTGATGCTCGGGCTTGCACAGATTCACTTGCTAGTATTTTTTAAAATAAACAATCATTGGAATTTAAATATATAGTTTTCTATGTTTTTTAAAACTAGTAAAAATCTGTAGTTCAATTAGGTTGCGTTTGGCAGTCACCTATAATATAATCATTTCATTTGAATTTTCCAAGGCTTTTGTAGCCATAATGGGATGGTTTGTAACGAACTCATTCAAATTTGCGATGATTTATGCTTGATAACCTCAATCATTTCATTTTATAGGAAAACCTAAGATGATTCATTACTAATTGTAGTTAACAAATCAATATAAATTTGAATGAGTTCATTACAAACCATTACCTTATGGCTACAAATGCTTTGAGAAATTCAAATGAAATGAGTACATTATAGGTGGCTGCCAAACAGGATATTAGTTAAAGCATTAGTTATTACATGATATTCAAACTTATATCTCAACATTAATTTTTTTTTGAAATTCCTGGGTTGGCCCGAAGCCCGGCCCAAGGCCTAATCAATTAATTAGGGCCAAGCCCAGGCCTAAGTTTATTACAAATTTAAGGGCCCAAGCTCGAACTATAATTATAGGGCTGGATCTGGGCCTACCATGGCCCAACCCGAGCCCGGTCCGTGCCCACCCCTAATCCCAACCCGACTAGTTGGGAATTTTCAACCGAAGCCCAACTTGGTGTTTGGAAATGCCTACTTGGTTCAGGATGGGCAGGCATGCATAAGATGAACCCATTCTCTGTGCATCTACTTTAAGATTTTAGATTGCCTGAAACCGAATGGCATATGTATAGTTATTCATATAAAAAAATGGCATATGTATAGTTATTCATATAAAAAAAATGGCATATATATAGTTTGATTTGGACTATGTTATTATAATACACGGATCTAAACTGGGATTGGATTTGGATTGAGCACTCGACAAATACTGATTTAATTGTATATTTAAATTCAGGAAGGATCCTCTGTCCAGGATGCACCATTCATCCCCTTACAGGGGTTGTCAATTCCATGCATTTTTTGTGTTGGTTCATATCTTAAGAGTTGTCAATTCCATGCACTTTTTGTGTGGGTTCATATCTTGTGATGGGGAGGGGGCGAACGGTGCATCCTGGACTGAACATAATTTCGGATTTAAACGATGTTCTGTTTAGGTTAGGATGTACAGCTCGCTCCTCACAGGTCTGTGGGCCCCACGCTAAGAGTGAGTGAGGTCACACTCCCTGTAAGGGGGCGAAGGTACATCCTGGACAGAACATCCTTTCTCTAAAATCAATCTTAAATTTGACTGTGGAATGATCAACTTTGTTATTAAATATTGGAAACAGGTTATTATGATACAACTTGCTACGCCGGATCTACTCTACGTACTATATAAATGCATCTTCACTGTAATAACAAACCCTAGACGAAAACCTACCTCCCGTCGCTCATCGATCTTCGCTCAAGGTAAGCTCTTTTCTACTCTCTGTTTCTCTATCTGCTTTCTCTCGTGATTTTCACCTAAATTCTCAAGTGAAATACTATAGTAACAGTGTTTTCGGATTTTATATCTATTTTTTTGCTCTTCTTCCATATGTGTTTCGGATTATCCTTCAATTTCAATTTCAATTTATATTTATTGTTTTTTTTTTTTTTTTTAGGATTAAAATCTGTTTTCTCTCGCTTCCTCCCCCCTTATGCAATCTAACATCTTTGCCCATCCAGCTATTAACGATGATGATGCGCTGCCAGTGCTTACTACTAGGGTTTCATTCTTTCGTACTTTTAAATTTTTTTTTTTTAAATTGATAAATTACGGTAACGACGTTTTGTTACTATCTGAGAACAAATATACAACACCTTTCATAGTGTGTCGGGGCTAAGTTTATCTTCTAATGTGTTTGGTTTGTAGCCTTTTCTTTGTCCATGATTTATTTGAATTATTTATTTCTAAGTTTTATTATTGATCCCTTATATTCGATTATTGTTTTGATTTTCTGCATAGAAGTTTTAGCGGTTGCTTTTTTCTTCTCAGATGTAACCATTACTTTAAAACCAGGGTTTCTGTATCCGGAAAGGATGGGTTTTCCGATCTGAGTTTTAAGGGATGTCGTCATAACTTGAAAATTAGTGTTTTATTTTTAATTTTTACTTTGGGCTATTTTATCATTTAGATTATCTTCCATTCTTTATACAGATCTCAAGTCTTGTGATTCGTGTCATAACACATATAAGAGAATGGCTTCTCGTTTCTGGGTTCAGGTTTGTACGATTTCACCTGAATTATACCAATTTTATCATAGTCATCATCATAGAACACTCTAATTCGGAAATGTATTTTTTTTTTTGTTTTGTTTTTTACAGAGTGGAAATGACACTGAGGAAGAGGAAGAGAGTGACTACGAAGATGATGTTGAGACTGGTGGTGGAGCTGGTGATACTGCTGGTGCAACTGCTGGAAGCAGATACCTGCAGGGCAATGCAAGCGATAGTGATGACTCTGATGGCCAGAAGCGTGTTGTTAGATCCGCCAAAGACAAAAGATTTGAGGAGATGGCCGCCACCATTGACCAGATGAAGAATGCCATGAAGATCAATGATTGGGTCAGCCTCCAAGAGAGTTTTGACAAGATGAATAAGCAGCTTGAGAAGGTTATCCGGGTCACAGAATCTGAGAAGGTTCCAACACTTTATATCAAAGCTCTTGTCATGTTGGAGGACTTCTTAAGTGAAGCTTTGGCGAATAAAGATGCAAAGAAGAAGATGAGTAGTAGCAATGCCAAAGCCTTGAACTCCATGAAACAGAAACTTAAGAAGAATAATAAGCAATTTGAGGAGCTGATTATTAAATACAGGGAGAAGCCTGAAAGCGAAGATGAAGGGGAACCTGAAGATCAGACAGGGGATGAAGATTCTGGTTCAGAGTTTGAGGAGGACCCATCAAATATTGCAATAATGTCGGATTCTGGTGATGAAGATGAGGATGAAGATGAAGGAGGCAAAAATAACCAAGCTGAGGGCGGCGGGGTTTGGGAGAAGAAGATGAGTAAGAAAGACAAGCTTATGGACAAACAATTCATGAAGGACCCCAGTGAAATAACTTGGGATACAGTTGATAAGAAGCTCAAAGAGATTGTGGCTGCAAGGGGTCGGAAGGGAACTGGAAGGGTCGAGCAGGTTGAGCAGCTTACATTTTTAACGAAGGTTGCTAAGACTCCAGCACAGAAGCTTGAGATACTCTTCAATGTTGTCTCTGCTCAATTCGATGTGAACCCAAGTCTCAGTGGGCACATGCCTATAAATGTGTGGAAGAAGTGTGTGCAGAACATGCTTGTCATACTTGACATTCTTGAGCAGTATCCCAACATTGTGGTGGATGACTCTGTGGAGCCTGAAGAGAATGAGAGCCAGAAAGGGGCAGACTACAAGGGTACAATTCGGGTTTGGGGGAACTTGGTTGCATTCCTTGAACGAATGGATGCTGAGTTCTTCAAGAGCTTGCAATGCATTGATCCCCACACTAAAGAGTATGTAGAGAGACTCAGGGACGAGCCTTTGTTCTTCGTTCTTGCTCAAAATGTTCAGGATTATTTAGAAAGGATTGGTGATTTCAAGGCAGCTGCAAAAGTGGCATTGAAGCGGGTGGAGCTCATCTATTATAAACCCCAAGAGGTTTATGATGCAATGAGGAAGCTGGCTGAACAGACTCTGAGTGGAGAGAATGGGGAAATGGAGGCTGATGAGGAGCACCAAGTGGTCGAGGAAAACAGGGGTCCGCCTGCCTTTGTTGTTACTCCTGAGCTTGTCCCTCGAAGACCTACCTTTCCAGAGAATAGCAGGACATTGATGGATCTACTGGTTTCTCTTATATACAAGTATGGTGATGAACGAACCAAAGCCCGTGCAATGCTTTGTGATATATATCACCATGCTATTCTGGACGAGTTTTCAACTTCTCGTGATTTATTGTTAATGAGTCACTTACAGGATGGGGTTCAGCACATGGACATTTCAACTCAGATACTTTTCAACAGGGCTATGGCACAACTAGGTCTATGTGCGTTTAGAGTTGGACTAATCTCAGAAGCACATGGTTGTCTTTCTGAACTGTATACAGGTGGAAGGGTAAAGGAGTTACTTGCACAAGGTGTCTCACAAAGCCGTTATCATGAAAAGACTCCAGAACAGGTACATGTCTTTTTGGGCTGTTATATCTTTTACTTGATTAATAATGAATAGTTTTATTATAATAGAAGAGGAAAAATGTGCAAAGGACCCTTAATACCTTTCTAGCACCTTGTTTCCCATCACGAGATCCCTTTCAGACCTGCTAATCTGATTTGGAACCCGCGACTGCCTTTCTTGTTGGGGCTCTGGTGTACTGGGGTCCGCCCCTCACTGCCGACAACCTGATGCACAGAGGTTTTCAGATGGCTAACAGGTGCTATCTCTGCCTTTCTTGTTGTAAAACGGTGGGACACCTCTTTCTTCATTTTCCAGTTACCTTTTCTATATGGAGCTTCTTTATTTCAAGGCTTAAGAGAAGAGTGTGGGTGATGCTGGGTACAATGTCTGCCTTGCTAGACTGTTGGTCCAAGATGGAGTTGGGAGATCTCTCTCATAGGGGGAAAGAGCTTTAGGGTTTTATGCCACACATCATGTGCTGGTACATATGGCTGTAACGAAATGCCCGCGAGGGAAGGGTACCCCTGTGGAGAAGTTTATGGAGGGTTCCCTGACATTCATGTTCTGGTGGGTGTCCCACCTGCTATTCAAGGATATGCCCCCTTACACTTGTGGGTGTTTGAGTGGGACTTTGTCATACTCTTAGTTTGGTTTTGCTTTGGGCGTTAGGCTATGGGGCTGCTTGTGTTAGGGCCTTTTGTAGTTTGGTTCTAGCTATGGGGCTGATTGTGCTTCTTATGCTTTTGCCTTTGTGGCCTTCATCAATTTTTTCCTTATGGGTAAAAAAATTGGGGGGGGGGGTGTGTTTTAAAGGAATATCATCTTGAGTGATGATTGGTGATGTTCAGTGCTTTTGTTGGGTGCACTTTTACTCTTTTGTTTGTTTTATCCTTGTACTTTCTTGTTCTTCTCTTTGGTTTTCTATTTATTAAAGCGGTATTCATAAAAAAAAAAACGAAAAAAGGGTGTTTAATAGTTTTGGATGTCTATATTAAGAATGCAAATATCTAATTATTATCTGTATTCGGTTTATATTTGTGTTCGTTTAAAGCGAATATTAACATGTATTTATCCAAATCATGGTTTAAAATAGTGGAATTGGAGTCGGAATGGGCCATGGCCGATCCCGATCTGTTTCACTAAAGAATTGGCTGATTCCAACTCGGATCGGCCAATAAAAAACGACTCAAAAAAATTCTGAAAAAGTTTATATTACTGTTGGAAGAAAATAATTGAAAAAAAATCGGTCTTTTTAAGCATGTTTCTTTCATATATAATGTACCAAAAAACGCATACAAATAATTGAAATTTGGAATATGTCAAATTGTTAATTTGTCAATACCACTCTACTAAATCCCTAAAACCTATATATATATATATATATATATATATATAAATATAAACATGCAAACAAGTAACAACAATGCACTGATATTAGTTCTGTTCTAATCTTATGTACATAATAACTAATAAGTGACTCAAAACAATAAACATACTAACATAGATGTTGCTTGTAGTCTGTAGAAGCCTTTAAAGGGGGAGTCTGGTACTGGAGAAGTCACACTGATTCACCATGGTTGTCCTCCTGGAGGAAAAAAGAAATTCACAATTTTTCAAATTGTGTCTTCTTGAGTGCGTTTAGATGACTAAGACTGAGTGAAGCCGGTGGGCTCTACGTATATTGGAATAGGATATGGTGGTGGAGATCTTGGTGGTGGATATGAATATGACTTAGTTATCATGTGACTGAGTGGAACAACGTGTAGAAGCCTGAATCGGTGGATATTACTTTGTGGGACGTGCAGGTGTATGAACCTGACTCGGTGGAAGTGGATATGAGTCTAAGTCCCGCGAACAATCGGACTTTTCAGGATCTCGTCTTCGTCTTGGTCGATGCAAGTCTGAGTGAGAAGATTGAGGGGGGTGTGTAGACACCGGCGGGTAGAGATTGATAAGGTGCATGAAATGGGTCATAAAACTAAGGGGGAGGCACACAAACTTGAATCCAAGGCGGATATGAGTCAACTGACTGTACACTGGAAGAAGAACCCTCTGATTGTTTGAATCCCTCACATGAAAATCGATTAAAGAAACTCCAACCCATGCTAATGCTGAGTCTTTGGCTCTTTACCCTTCCTAGATCATGGTGTGGGATGTGTGACACTTAGAAAAGAGCTATGGTGTGTATCTTGAGTAGCAATATACTGATTTCCAACTTAGTAAAACCATATACTGTAGAAGATCTGTTTGCATCCTTAACATAAACCCCAACATCACTAGAAGGTCCGAAACCTCTTCCAACACCATTGCTGCCACCACCACCACCACCACCACCATCATCAAGATCACCATCATTACCATTAACACCAACATCATCACCACTAGTATCACTCGCCGGTTGTGTACTATCATTGCCTCCACGTGGGGGTGAAGCGTAGAATATGACATGCATCTCTTTATAGATGTCATCAATATCATCATCTCTACCATCCTCAGTCACTCTCTCTCTTCGCCTTGTAATCCTCGTTCTAACCGATCCATCTAGCCAATCCATAAGTCGTAAAATCAATTTCAAGCAAAAAGGGATGAGAAGAATGTAAAATCGAGAGGTTTTGAATAAAAAAATGATTCATGGAAGGTTTCCTCCCTGATTTTGGTTGGCCCATATCGGTCGACTCGAGTTGGACCGTTTTGGACTGGCCGATCCATGACTGTGGCCAATTTAAGTCTCAAAATCGGCTCGGCTCAGGCCGATTCCGTGTTGGATTGGCTGATCTAACTTGGAATCAGTCGATTTTTAAAACCATGATCCGATTATAAATAAATCGAATACAAATATCTATACTTTCGTTCTGACTAAATATTCATATATAAGGGATGCAAATATCTGATTATTATCCGTATTCGGTTCATATTCGTGTCCATTGGCAAATATGAACCTATATGTATCCGATTGTTTAAATATCCATTCATTTAAAAAATATCCAATTATAAATGAGACGAATACGTATATATATATAATGACTGATTAAAATTAATAGTTATATTATAATATTGTAGGTTATTTTACTTTATGAATACTATTGAAGATTACGTTACATTACATTTAACATTAATCCTAACTTAATGGATACAAATATATTAACCTAACTTAATGAATTTCTTTAATCAGATATATTTGTATCCGTATCCAATATTTGACTAACTTAATGGGTACTAATATGAACTTATATGTATCCAATTCGATTAAATATCCATTTGTTTAAAAAAAATCTGATTATAAATGAGCTAAATTCGAATATACTAATATCCGCATCGAATCCGACTCATTTGCATATATATATATATATATATATATATATATATATATATATATATATATATATAGTGACTGATTCAAATTAATAGTCATGTAAATGCTTTTAACATTCGATATTGAGATTGTCTAGGCAAGGAAGGAGAAGCAGATTTCCATTATTAAAAGGGGCCATGGGTTCCAGGTTAGTATCTCACTTGGGTTTAGCTATGCTTGCTGGTTGAGTGAGTGCCTGCTTGATGTTGTAAACTGGGATTGGAACTAGTGTCTGACTCAATCCAGAAAGGATGGCTCTAGGGTCATTCTATTCCGGCGGATGGAGAACTCAAGAGGGAGGTATGTGCTCATTTCTTTGTTGGTTTAGTTGGGGAAAGGGAGTTCGTGGTGATTTATGATGGTGTTGGTGGCTTAGGTTGGACTAACATTAGGGATGGGATTCAGGTGATAGGGGGATTGAAAGGGGGCTTTGCGAAACCCATTGAGGTTGTAGCTCTTGCTGTGAAATGCAGTTTAGAAATGAATCCTAGTGAAACTCCTTCGATAGGAGGAGAGATTGTAATGGTTAATGGAAACTTGGGCATCCAATCTTGCTATGGTAAGCAATTGTCATTGGGGTGCTAGGATAAAGCAATGGTTTGTTGTTAGAGAGATGTGATGATGAATTGGGAAGTGGTTTGCTCTTGGCTAGGCGAGATTTTGAGGTTAAAAAGACCTTTAGAGTGGCGCCGCATTAATTCTTTAAAGTGTGTAGTGTTGCGGGAAACGGTTGAGATGTCCGAGATTTTGGTGAACCTTTGGTATGTGTAGTTGAAAGTTGACTGGGTCGAGCTTCACAGATGGTATCTAGAAGCGAACGCTTGCCGGTTGGAAGATGCACCAAGGAGGATCTACATCCATGGATTACCGTTTCATTTGTGGACTCTAAGCTTTTTTAGGGCCATTGGGGGCCTATGTGGTGGCTTCTTGAAGGTTGAAGAAGATACTAGGTATTGGAGGTCCCTTGATGCTGCTTGGATTTGGATTAAAGGCAGTCGGGTGGAGAAATTCTGAGGGCCATCTCTCTGTTTGATAGGGGAAAAGATTTCAAGCGGCTCATTGAGTTGGGCGAACTGGAGAATAAGATTCCAATATGGCCGGCGGCAAGGGGAACAACCGTAGAGGCAGGGGAGCCGGTTCAAATTCAAATTCAAGATCGATTCCAAAATCAACATGTCGTTAATCTTGCGGGAGCATGTCTTGGTACGGTTTCTCGCCTGGAGTGTGACGTGGCTCAGGCGAAGGGGATTGAAGGAAAAGGTAATGACTATCGGTAGATCTAAGGCTCGAAGGAGTGTGCTTACAGGTCTTTTGCTTCTTAGCCCCTCGCCTCAAAATTTACATCTCAAGCCCTATTGCGATGGCTTCTGTTCCGATGATAGAAGGGGGTCAGATGGTTATGAATCTGGGGCTGTGCAACGATACGGGAGGGATGGGAAGGGGTTCAGTGGATGGGAATCTTGAGAGAATGCGTCTGCAGACAAGTGAAGGGGGTCCGTCGAACTTGAACCAGCAGCGTTGGGGGATGATAGTTTGGGAAGGTGGCCTTGCGATCAGGGATGAAGAGTAGGCGGTATCGATGGTGGGTAAATGGGAGGAATGGTTGGGACGAAGTAGTCATTTTCTAGGGGGCTATGGATTCTTGGAAGATGGTATGGTTTGTGGTGGGGATGGTTTATCTGGAGGCTTGAATCTACCTTTTCAAGCTTTGCAGCAACAATTGGGATGGAGTTGGGCAGTTGAGGCCAGTAAAGGACCTAGAAATAGGGAGTGGAGGGACAGAGGATGGAGGAGGATCTCAGTTGCAGGAGGTGGCTTACCATTGCTTGGTGGGAGAATTTGTGAAGCTGGCTCATGAAAGGCAAGCTCTAGTTCCCTAGCTTGATCAGACTCTGGAGGATGACCCTATATCATTAGTGTCCGACTGGGTCTTGAACGCAATTGAACAAGTAAGTGTGGTGTTCGGGTTATCGTTTGAGGGGTTGGAACATATGGCATGGAAATTATTTGTAGATCTGGAAAAATGGGCTTTCAATGCTCATGGACCGGCAAGGGACATAATGATGGTAGAGCAGACTAAGTTGTCTGGGGAATTAAAAAAATGATTTGTCGTACAAAAAAGGAGCTATTGAAGGTGAGGGATCTGGGAGGAGGACTAGAGGGCCTAATTCAATTGCTCGATAAAGTGCAACATTCTGTCTTGGAATGTAAGGGGCCTAGGTAGTTTCGATAGGAGGAGCTTGGTGCAGGAATTGGTGAACAGATATAGGTCGGATGTAGTAATCCTTCAAGAGACTAAGTTGGAGAAAATGGACAGGGACAATTGTGTGTAGCTCATGCCATTTCTCTAGTGTGGATTGGATTGTGTTGCCGTTTATAGGGGCAGCTAGAGGGATTCTGATGTTCTGGAATAAATATCAGGTGGAGTGCAACAATTCTTGGGTTGATGGTTTTTCTGTTTCGATGGTTGCGGCTATGTCTGGTGGAAACCAGAAATGGGTTCTAACTGGGGTGTACAGTCCTTTTTCTAGTGACCGTTTCGATGATTTCTTAGCTAAGTTGTAGTTTATTAGAAGTAGGAGTGAGCTGCCTTGGTGTATTGGAGGTGATTTCAATGAAGTGCTGTACATGGAGGAAATGAGCCGGGCAGTCAGACGAACAAGGGGTATAGATGAGTTTTGCAAGTTTGGTGATGGAAATGAATTCATTAATATCCCCATATCTAGGACCAGGTTCCCTTGGTCTAATTTTCAGGAGAGACCATATCTAATTAAGCTGGACAAATTTTTAATCTCTATGGATTGGGACGATTATTTCACTCCAGTGTTTATGCATGCTTTGCCAAGAGTAGGTTTTGACCACATTCTCATCCTCTTGACAGGAGGGGAAGTCACTATTCATTCAGGGCCCTTTCCTTCTAAATTCCAGAACACGTGGCTTCTTCATCTTGGTTTTGTTGATTTAGTTAAGGGCTGGTGGGAAGGCTTCGATGTACAAGGTCCTCCGGGTCAGAGATTTAGATTGAAGTTAAAAGGGCTTTGGGACTGTCTGAGGGTTTGGAATAAGGAGGTGTTTGGCGACATTGCGCAGAAAAAGAAGTCTTGTATGGACGACATTCTCAGATGGAACAAGAAGGGGAGGAGGGGTTGGATTCGAGTGAGCTGTACACTCGCAAGGAAGTTTATAGGGAGCTCAAGAGGATCCTAGAGATGGAAGAGATAATGTGGCATTAAGTCTAGAGTTCAGTGGCAAGGAAGGGGACCAAAATACAAAATTCTTCCATAGGATGGCTTGAGTTAGTAGAACTGTGAACTATATCCACAACCTTAGAATTGGGGGAGTATTGGTAGACAATGCGGTTGATATTTAGGCTCACATGGAGGATCATTTTAAAACCTTATTCCGTGAGGATAGGCCTTTAAGGCTGAAAGTGGATGGCTTGTAATTACCTCTATTGGGGGAAGGTCATGCGGAATGGTTGGAGAGGCCTTTTAAGGATGAGGAAGTCAAAAAGGCAGTGTGGCTCCTTGATGGGGATAAGGCTCCAGGCCCGGACGGTTTCACTCTTGCATTTTACAAATCATGTTGAGAGGTAGTCAAGGTGGACCTAATGCTTGTGTTTAAAGATTTCCAAGAGAAATGTTTTCTGGACAAGGGTAGTAATGCCCACTCATATTGCCCTTATCCCAAAGAGGGAGGGTGCGGATCAGTTTTTTGAGTTTAGGCCAATGAGTTTGGTGGGAAGCACTTGTAAAATTATTTCAAAGTGCCTGGCGTTGCGTCTAAGGAAGTGCTTCCAGCATTGTCTCGAGTTAGCATGGCGCTTTCCTTTAAGGGAGATCCATGGCTGATAGAGTGCTATGAGCGAATGAATGTATTGATGCCAGGATTTGCGAAGGAAACCTGGGTTGTTATGTAAATTGGATCTCAAGAAAGCCTATGATCATGTTAATTGAGAGTTTCTTATGAATGTGATGTGGAGGTGTGGTTTTGGTTTGAAATGGAGGGAGTGGATTTGGAAGTGTGTTCGTCTGGCCTCGTTTTTGGTACTGTTAAATGGGGTTTCGAAGGGACATTTAGGTTGTAGCAGAGGTATTCGTCTAGGGGATCCGTTATCTCCTCTGTTATTCCTCATGGTGGTGGGCATGTTAGGGAGCTTGCTTGAAAGGGCAGTGATTGTGGACATGTTCGAGGGGTTCTCTCCAGGGAACAGGGGATTAATGGTGACCCATTTGCAATTTGTAGATGACACCATTATTTTTTGTGACAATTCTCAAAGGTAGATTAGGATGCTGAGATGTGTGTTGCATTGTTTTGAGGTGGTCCTTCGTTTAAACCTGAGCAAAAGCACCTTGATAGCTATTGGGGAGGTTCTTAACTTAGATCAGCTAGTAGCCAACTTGGATTGCAAGCAAGGGAAGCTTCCATTTACCTATCTAGGGCTCCCCCTTGGGGCTACATATAAACAGAAGCGTCTTAATGGTTGGAAGGCTCGGTATCTTTCAAAAGGGGGTAGGCTTACCCTGATAAAAGCATCGCTGGCAAGTATTCCAATTCATTATTTATCTATTCTGGTAATGCCTAAGACGATTTGCTCTTCTTTGGAAAAGATCTAAAGAGATTTTCTTTGGAGGAAGGGGGAAGTTGGGAGGGGAATGCATTTGGTTGCTTGGGAAAGGGTTTGTACTCTGAAGGAGAAAGAGGGGGGGTTGGTTTAAGGAGTTTGGAGGCCATGAACAAAGCTCTTCTTTGCAAATGGTTGTGGAGGTTTTGGAATGAGGCGGGGAGTTTATGGAGGCAGGTGGTTGCGGCAAAATTTGGTAGCGTAGATGGGTGGGATTCTTCAGCTTCAAAGGCTCTTTTGGTCGTAGTCAATGGAGGGGAATTGTGCAGTTTTTGTCCATTTTTAAAGATGGGTTAGTTTTTGAGGTTGGGGATGGGAGGCGTGTTAAATTTTGGGAGGATTGTTGGTGTGGGGAGAGGGCGCTTAAGCAGGATTTCCCAAAGGGGTTTTTTTCTTTTTTGGATAAGAAAAATTTCAGTATGAGAAAAATGATGAGAAATCCCCAAAGACAAAGGGGCCACAAAGGCTAGGAAAAAAACAAAAACAAAAGCAAGCAACTAATTAGTTACATATGTAGAGGTGAAGCCAATCCTTTTTTGCGCATGCAATAGAATAATTGCCCTCAAGCCCACAATTTAGCCTCTAGAAGCAAGCCAGATCCTTTGCTTTTAACCAAACATTCAAGGCCGGTTCTGCAAGATCTTCAAAGGCTCTCCTCTTCCTTTCTAGTTGGATTTTCCAACAAATAGCTGGACAAATTAGCTTCCAAAGAGTTTTTCCTGTGTTGGAGCACCCCCAGATGTATCAAGAAGAAATCAAGGTGCTAATTTCCGCCGGAAAGACCCAAGCAAGGTTGATCTCCCAGAGGTGTTTGATATGGCTGTGGACCCTTTGTCCTTGGTGGCTGTAAACTTTATAGTGTGGAATCCGGCTCTGAGAAGGAATTTGCTTGACGGGAAATTCCATGGGTGATTGAGTTTTTAGCCTGCCTTAAGGCAGCATTCGTTGTATGTTATGGGCATGTTGCTATGTCAAGGCAGGTTGATGGGCCTTGGAGGGATGTCTGGAATAACGGGGCTCCCCCGAAGATTCAATTTTTCATGTGGTTAGCGGTGTTGGAGAAAATATCTACTATGGATGCATTATGGTGGAAATGTTTTTATTTGCCTAGCATTTGTCTTCTCTGTTATCATGCCGCGGAATCGGCCCCTTACCTACTCATCCATTGCCCATTTTCTTGGGAGATCTGGGTGTGGTGTTTCAAGGGATTTTGGCTCTACTTTTGTTGCCCATTCAAACCTCAGGGGTCCCCTGGGTGGAGTTTTTCGGCTTTTAGCGTTTTTGGTAAGAGGCTGTGGTGTTTGGTTCCCGCTGCGGAGTGTTGGGCGATTTGGTTGGAGAGGAACATTCGGGTGTTCAAAGGACAATCAAAGCTAGCTTGGAGGGTCTATAGGAGAGCTAAGGAGTATATCTTGTTCTGGGCTAGGCGTTGTAAGGGTTATGATGGGATTCCCATTGGGGATCTTAATAGGCATTGGGAGAGACTTATAGGGTTTTGGCTGATTCATGAGTTGGGGTTGGTTTTTTCAAGTGTCTCCCTTTTTTCCTTGTTTTTTTGGGATCTCTCGTCCCGTGTTCTGTGAGGTTTTCGTTCCTTTCCTATTAATTTTTTTTCCTTATATATATAAAAAAAACATTAATCCTAACCCATTGCCTAACCTAACGGATACAAATATATTAACATAACTTAATGAATTTGTTTGATCGGATATATCTATATTTGTATCTGCTTTTCAACTAGCTTGACAGATACAAATATGAACCAAAATGAATTTGATTCAATTAAATAACCTTTCGTTTAAAGAATATCCGATTATAAATGAATCATAGACGGATACTCATATTCGGTTTATTTGCATCCCTTCTCTATGTTAAGAGGTGTAAGCTAAAGAAATGATCAAATGAGTGACTATAATTGCCCGAGAACAGATGTTAGAACCTAATGACTTTTAGAGATAAATTGATAAGCCACGGAAAATGGAATGGACAAAAAAACAAATGTCATGTGGAATGAAATGGCCAGCTGTTTCATCAAAAAAAAAAAAAAAAAAGGCCAGCTGTTAAAAGAGTGGCAAAAGGGGTCTTTGGAGGGAGTCTAGAGAGAAATCAGAAGGAAATTTTTTAGTGGAGTGATGAAGATTTAACAGCTATTAGAGGCTGTTGTTGCTATTGCGGTTTCTTAGCCATGTTATATTTTGTTGGGTTGCTGATTTGTGTTTTGGGGCCTTTTTATGTGTTTGCTAGGGTCAAGCCTCCTTGGTGTTGTTTGTATTTGGATCTTTGATTGTTTTAATCTCTTTAGATTTTTTTCTGTCGTTTGTCTGGAAATTTGTGCAACCAATTGGATCATTAAAATTATGATTGTGTTACTGTTGTTATGTTTGTTGTCGTTGCCCTTGTTATGATTACTGTAATTCTTTATTCTTATTTTAGTATAATAAGTTGCCGAGAATGAGTGGAGAGTTTTGTTTTTAAAATTGTCTACTCATGGCTTTTGGTATACCTACGAAGAATTTTGTTCTTTTAAAGCTGAAATACCATCTTTTTGCTATAATGATATTTCACTAATGTTATTAATTGTTTTTCGATCAGGAAAAGCTGGAAAGGAGAAGGCAGATGCCATACCACATGCATATAAATCTTGAGCTTCTTGAGGCTGTCCATCTGATATGTGCCATGCTTATGGAGGTACCAAATATGGCAGCCAACACCCACGATGCCAAGCGGAAGGTCATAAGTAAAACATTCCGTAGGCTGCTTGAGATGAGTGAGAGGCAGACTTTCACCGGTCCCCCTGAAAATGTCAGGGATCATGTCATGGCTGCTACCAGGGCCCTGAGCAAGGGAGACTTTCAGAAGGCATTTGATGTCATCACGTCCCTTGATATCTGGAAGCTCCTCAGGAACCGAGAGAATGTTCTTGAGATGCTCAAGACCAAGATTAAAGAAGAGGCTCTGAGGACCTACTTGTTCACCTACTCATCCTCCTATGAATCCCTGAGCTTGGACCAGCTCACTGCGATATTTGACCTCTCAGAGGTCCATGTGCACAGTGTTGTGAGCAAAATGATGATCATGGAGGAGCTCCATGCTAGCTGGGACCAGCCAACCCTCCGAAGTCCATTTCTGGAAAGATGTGTGGTGTGGAAGTAATTCCATGGACAAATTCAGATTGTCTCTTTGTCGCA
>JAOXJP010026001.1:0-17056 GCA_025762735.1 Platanus orientalis
AACAGAGCGGAATGGCGGAACAGGATTCGTGTAGCCGACCCCAAATAGTTGGGATAAGGCTGTTTGTTGTTGTTCTTCCTCTTCTTATTTACTTATTTTCTGCCTTCTGTCGAGCAGGTTCTCTTCCTATTAAGGCTTCTTACTTAGACACAAAACAGCATATCAAGAGATCACAAATCTTGTTCTTTTCCTTTATTTATTTTATTTGTGCCTTTAAATGTTTTAAGTCTCTAATATCAGTATCATTATCTAGTGGGTAAGCTGGGATTGAACTCTTGACCTCATGGTCATGGTGTATTTTGTTAAACAACTGAGCTGTGGGCTTGAACCAAACTTTTATTATCATGTTACTAATCAGCATATATGGCCTTAGGTAGAGTGGAATGGAGGGACAGGACTTGTTTGGCTGATTCAAATTATTGGTTTAGGTCTTGGACAATGACAATGATGATATAGTTATGTAACTAAGTAATTGAATGGAAGTTCTCCTGTTCTAGTTTTGGAAGCTGTTGTGTTGGACAGTTAAAGTAACTTTAATACTTGGCACCTGTTTCATGTATCCAAGTGATGCATATACCTTAAACAATTCTACATGAAAATGTTCTCATCACATGTTTAGAGCTTCTAGAAAACATTTGTATCATTTTTTTATTGGTAGAAGCAAATGGTCCCTTGTCAATCTATTGTTAATGCAATTGTAATTTTTCCACCTTTCTTAAGTTGAATCTTTGTGAATTACGAGGTCTTTAGATATCATGTCCTTTGTCTATTCAAGGGGTACCATTTGAAGTTCTTTATCATTTCTGCATGGAACAAATAACACCAACCTGTGGGGTTTGTTCCTTTTGTTTGTAGGGAAGTTCTTGCGGTTTCTTTAAATGGTGCAATGAACATACCTTAGCAGCTGCTCTTCCAGTGAGAGCTTCACAGGTTTATAGTAACTTGAATGATGCAAGCAACAAAAGCTATGGAGGAAAAAATAGTTTATCCTGTTTTAAATGTGGAAAGGAAGGGCATTGGGCTAAGGACTGCCCCAAGCCTTCATTTGATTCTCCTATTGATGTGGGAGGAAGGTCTGTTTCATTAGGCACTTGTTATAAGTGTGGTAAGTCTGGGCACTGGGCCAGGGACTGTCCTGCTCAAGATCTGCAAGTCCGATACAAGAGGTAAAGCTTTAGTTGCTCCCATAATCATGCTTGTATGAAGGTGAGCTTACAGGAATGATCACTGTATCTTGGGTTTCATGTACTTAATATCATGTACATCAATATTAATTGTAGTTGCACTACTCCAAACATTCATCTGGGCGTAATGAATGATATTTTTTTTTCCAGAACACTCTTCAATCAAGAGCTTTTCATGTACCTGAAAGTTCCCTTCCTCCAATTCTTATTTTCTTCATTTTTCTCTTTAGTGATGCAACACCAAAAATTTAAAAGAGAAGTTACACTTTCCATTATGTGGGACACATGATGGTGCTAGGAACCACGAGGCAGAGGGAAATGGATCATTAGTAAAAGGGTTGTGAGTTCTTTGACTTCATCTATTAATGCTGCAGAAATTGATTCTGGATCTAATTTAGTTGGATGTGCAATTTTATATGTCATTTTAGGAAGAAGTAGAAAATGCTTAATTTCAAAGAAGTTGCTTAATATTGGTCATTGTGGTAATCAACCCCTAAACCACTGGTTTTTATGTCTTTCATACTGTTTGAGTGAAGCTTTCAGAGAGGTGGGATGTGGTTAAAATCCAAGTGCCACAATGTTGGGGTCATCTTTCATCATGGTACATCCAATAGAAGAAAAAGGAAAAGTTTTATTTGGTATGGTGAAAGCCTTAAGGTGCTGTTAAAGGTCTATATCGCCTGAACTATTTGTATCCATTGCTGTTCCTTCAAGTATAATTCATGACTTGATGACTTCATTCACTTTGACTTCCATAAATAGGCACTTGATATGATTTTATTTTTGTGTATTATTTGTCTGATTCTAAGCTGTCATTTTTTTTTTTTTTTTGATGAATCATTCAAAGCTGTCATGGAATCATATAACTAATAGTATATGGATGCTATTTATATTGAAATATTCTATTAATATATTCCTTCTACTTTATTTTATTTTAAAATCCAAAAACATGCCATGAGTATGTTCTTGTTCTGCTGAAGTATTTGAACCAATCATCTTCTCAAGTGCATTTTAGTTGGTCCCGCTTGCAACCCAATCTTCAACACGATTGCACCATGCTTACATGCTTTTACTTTAGGAGAGGAAAAAGCTGGTCCTTGCAGTGTCATGCTTTAGTAGCTATTTATCAACGTCTAAATGTCAGCTTGTTCTAAACAAAGCCTTGGGGAAGGCAGTATGTACTCATCTAAGAAATCAACATTGCATTTTTTTCTCTGCAATAACATGTTAAGGAGATTTGGATATGATAAAAATGTTGACAATGAATTGTCATGTTAGGGTCATTTGACTTCATCAAATGCAACTTCAAAAAATTCACACATGAAGTGATGGTACAATATTTTTCATTTATTTGTTATAGAAGAATAAATTATTTTCTCTTTGTCTTGCAAACTTGTAAGCAAGCATCAGACCTGGAGCTATTGCAAATGATTTCATTAATAAGCATGGAGAAATAAACCTTCATTGTCTTGGTGATGTAGGATCAACGCTCTATTCTTTATTTGATGTAGAACTAAAGGGGGAATAATTCTGTTATCTTTTCTTCAAGGGTTATGGTATTTAAGGACAAAAGGTGGTAGATTGACTGATTATAAGTCTAAGGTAATGTGGGAACCGATAATTGATAGGATTTCTTTACGGTTAGATTCTTAGAAAGCGGATCTTTTGTCAAAAGGTGGTAGATTGACTTTATTAAAGTCAATATTGTTTCCATTCTTAATTACTTTCGTTCTTTATTTATCATCCCAACGTTTGTGGCTGGTAGAATTAAGTCTAGCTTCCATAATTTTTTGTGGAACGACTTGGATGATCATCAACGGTATCATCTTGTGGATTGGGATACTATATGTAAGCTGATGAGTTGTGGCGATCTCGGGTTGAGATCAATTAGATGCCATATAGGATGCTCTTGGCTAAGTGACTATGGAGATTTGGGGTTGAAAGGGATAGTCTGTGGCGTCGTGTTGCGGTGGCAAGATTTGGTGAGTGCTTTGCTTGGGAATCTAATGGGGTGCATGTGAGACATGAATGTGGGATTTGGAAATCTATGAGGATGATGAGAGATACTTTTTTTAAGTTTGATTATTTTAGATTAGGTTCAGGTACTGAGATTAGATTTTGGGAGGGTAGATGGGTGGGGGATTTCCATTTTAAGGTGTTTTTTAGGATGTATTCTTTTGTTGGATTTCGAGGGGTTGGTAGTGGATTCGTTTGATTATTCGGGGAATATTTGGGTTCCAAGGTTGTGTAGAAACTTGAATGATTGGGGGTTGGGAGAGATGTGTAGGTTCTAGAGTGTGTTAGAAGGGATTAGGCCGGATCCCAATTCGTGTGATGGCTGGGAGTGGGTGTTAAATAAGAAAAGGAAATTTTACTTCTAAGTCTTTGTATTTAGAGTTAGTTAATGATAAACCTTCTTTGTTCTCCCATAAAGGCATTTAGATCTCGGGTATTCCTTAAAAAATTTTGTTCTTCTTATGGAATGTTTATCTGGATAAAATTCTCACCCTAGATCACTTGTATAGTAGAGGTTGGAATTTGAAAAATAGGTCTCTATATGAAAGAGGAGTCAGTGGATCACTTATTTGTTCATTATGTCATGGCGAATATGGTTTGGGGTTTTTTTCTTTCTCACCTTCGAGTCTTTTGTCCTTCCCTAATCATTTTTGTGAGTTGATTTCAAGTTTGTGGATCCATGACTTGGAGGGGTTACCTTTTGTCATTTGGTTAGCCCTTACAAAGTCAATCTATTGGGCTTGTGGAAGGAAGGGAATTATAGGATCTTTGAGGGCAAGTGGAGGAGTCATGTGGATCTTTCCTTATCCATTTATAGGCTTTATTTGATTGGTTTTCTATTAGAGTGGATTTTGTGGAGAGAAAGTGGTACTTTATATGGTGTGAGGAGTTGTAATTTTGTCTTGGTTGTTGGTTTTGTTGTATTTTTTTTTGTTCGCTTTTCACCTCCTTGGTGATGTCTTGTTTTTTGCTTCCTTGCTTTTGAATAAAGTTTGCCCTTTCATCGCTAAAAAAGGATAAATGTTTATGAGATTAGGGCTAGTGTTGGTGGTTTTAAGAGATACTAGGGATGATTGGAGGTTGTGCAACAAAGGATTTTGCAGTAAAAAATATATAATAAAAAAACAAAGAATATATCAATTCGAGTCACAATAGTTGAACCTAAGAGTCACACATATGGTTGGAAGCATCACACCTTCAAAATTCTGGAGTCACAATAGTAGGCGTTGGAAATTTCATTTGTTAATAAATTAAGGGAACTTCTATTTACCCCACACAAATTTCTAAACTCACCTCACTTAAAATTTTTTTGTTTTTATTTTTCCTTTTATACCACTTCCCCAACCTACTCCCTTACCTAAAATACCCCTCCACTCCCTCTCTCTTAAACCCCACCAATCTCCAATGCCGGTGGCAGTGGTGACCCTCAGGCGGCAACCGGAGGTAAGTTTTTTTTTAAATCGTTTTTTTTTTTTTAACATGTTCGGAGTTGTGTTGCCGAGCAAGGCAACCCCTGCTTGGACAGACTAGCCGAGCAAGGCCTGCCCTGCTTGGACAGCCCAGTTGAACATGATTAAATTTTTTTTTTTTTAAACGTGTTCAGACTGATGTTGCCAAGCAAGGCAACCCCCACTCGGACAACCCGGCCGAGCAGGGGTTGCCTTACTCGACAACACCAGTCAAAATAGAAAAAAAGGAAGAAATGGAGAGGGAGGGAGGGAGAGAGAGAGAGGAGGGGGTGCGGGAGAGAGGGAGAGAGAAAGAGGAAGAGGGAGAAAGAGAGAGGGGAGTGTGGGAGAGGAAGGGGTGCCGGAGGGGGCTACAACGGCTAGAGAGGCGTCACAGCCGCCGGAGTGTTTGTTGGTGCGGAGTGGTGTGGGTAGGGGTATTTTAGGTAGGAGGGGATCAGAGGAGGGATATACACGGAAAAAAATGAGGGTGATGAGAGGTTAGAAATTTTTGAGATGCGACTAGCAGCTCCCTAAATTAATCAATAATAAAATTTTAATAATAGCTTTCACAGTTTGGACTTCAAAATCCTACTCTAGCTAAGCTTTTTGATCAAATAAAATTTCAAAACAGTTAATTCTCATCAAAATGATACCCTGCCAATATTTTGGCCATAAGTCCCCCAAATCACATCAAATTTGCAATATCTGGTATTATTTAGAAAGGTAATTAAATAACCTTTTAAATGACACAAAAATCAAACCAAATAGATAAGTTGACTCCAAAATAAGGACTAAAGAAAAGTGACAATATAATGAAGGCTATGTTTAGAAGATTTATGTAGCATGATGCAGAGGATCATCGATATCATTTGGTGGAGTGGAATACATGTTGTAAACCAGTTATCAAAGGGAAGGGGAGGGGTTGACATTAGGCGGATTCATCCCCATAACAAGGCCCTTCTTGCCAAATGGCTATGGCGATTTGGGGTGGAGCGAGATAGTTTATGGTGCTGGGTGGTGGTGGCTAGATTTGGTGAGAAATCAGTGTAGGAATCCAAGGAGGTTCGAAGAAGGCATGGTTGTGGAATTTGGAAATCCATACTAGTAGGGAGGGAGAAATTTTGGAAATGTATTAAGTTTTCCTTGGGATTAGGCGAAAATATCAATTTTTGGAGGGACTTGTGGGTGGGGGAAAGTCCACTAATGGAGACATTTCCAAATATATTTCAATTGGCTGTTGACTCACATGCTTTGATTGCAGAGTGTTATGATGTGAACAGACGAATTTGGGTCCCCAGATTGAGAAGAGATCCGAATGATTGGGAGGTTGGGGAATTACTAAATCTCTTGGAAGTATTAGGCAATTTGTATCCCAACAATGATAGGAGTGATGGTTGGCTTTGGACATTGATTCAAAAGGGATGTTTCACATCTAAATCATTCTACTATGAGTTGTTAAATATTCCAATGATGTTCTGTCCCCATAAGGGCATTTGGATTGGTAACATTCCTTCTAGAAGATGCTAGCTTGCTAAGTTGGTAAAGTCTGTAATTGTCATTCCACAAATCTGGGTTCAAAACCCGTCTTAACCTATTACTAATAAAAAAAAAAAAAGTTCCTTCTAGAATTATGTTCTTTATGTGGACTTGCTACCTAGATAAAATTCTAACCTTAGACCATTTACATGGGAGAGGTTAGAACTTGGCTAATAGATGTATCTTATACATGGGAGAGGAGGAATTCATAGTTTATCTTTTAATTCATTGTCCTATGATGAAAGGAATGTGGTACTTTTTCCTTTCTTATCTCCAAATCCCTTGGGTATTTCCAAAATCTTTCAATGAGTTCATTGGGGGTTGGTGGTTAAATGACCTTGGGAGCTTTCATCAAGAAATTTGGTGAGCTTTATCGGGGGTTATTTGTTGGGGATTGTGGAAGGAAAGAAATGCTAGGATTTTTGAGAACAAATGTCAAAGTCATGGTGAGGTGGCAATCTTTACTTACAATATCATTTTGAGTGGGCATTGGTTTGTGATTCCTTTGATGAGAAGAAATGGGGCGTAATATGGTGTGAGGAGTTCTAGTATTGTGGTTTAGTATTATTGTAGCCTTTTTATTTCTATTTTTCTTACATGCTTATCACTTTCACTGTGATTGCTATCGTTGTATGCTTACACTTTTTTTTTCTTGTTTTAATAAATGATCTCTTTACCGCTAAAAAAAGAAGAAGACAATATATGACTTTAACTTTCTTAAAAAATTAAAGAAAATCTAATACTTGGAAATAAGTAAAAAAAAAACCCATATTGACTGATAAGAAACAAATAGAGATTAACACAGAACTGATAAAATTAATTATTATTATTAATTTCTTAATTAAACCCCAAATACCCAAATTTTCCTTGTATAAGCCCATCAAATTTGAGTATGAGCCATTTCGTGTCTTGCATCACTTGGTTTCTTATTGTGTTCCATAGCCATCTTGAACTATTCCCATAATGTCCCTTGATTGAGGGAGAAAACCATATGGCACATTGTTTTGAAATACCATGTACTTGCTGCTGACTGATTACACGTTGCTATTCCATATATCTTTGACAGAACATGTATTTTCATGCTGTATTTTAAATGCAGCTCATTAGAAAGATGTGCCAGATTAAAAGGCCTTTAATGTGATACTTATCACTTCTCACAATCTTTACTTTTATAAACTTTACTTGTTTCCATCTTTAATGGATTTTGCTAATATTGGTACGCGTATTTAGTGTAGCCACAACGATTTGCATCTTCCCCCTGAATTTTTTTTTTAAAAGGGGAAGATGGAGCCTTCCATCTCTCAGAACCTGACTGAGAGTGGCTCTAATCTTGTGGTCTTTTCAGCTATGATGATGAGTTCTCTGCTTTTGAAAGGTGAAGAAACAGGGGGGAACTCTACACGTTTCTTTCCATGTCGCAAGTGTGATAAAACTTTCTCGAGTTACCATGCTCTTGGTGGGCACCAGAAGGCACATGCGCCGAAGAAGCCACATGCAATGAAGCAGAAGCCAAGAAAGAGTAGGACCCATTCAAAACCTGCCTTCGGTCATAATAGTACCGATTGTGGTCCTCTCTTGAATGGATTGTCCTCCCTCCATAGATCTTATTCTTCCCCTAGTCCTGTCATTCCATATTTGGCTTCAGGTTTTTCTGAATGTTTGGGTTTGAATGAAGCCATAGAATTCAATCATAGTAAGTTTGGTAATCTAACATACTCTAGAAATGTCCTAGGAGATGTTGAGGGTCAAAATTTTACTTTCCATCCAGAACTTCCCCTCAATCATGGTCCTCTCGTGGACAGATCCTTTTCCTTCATGACCTCAAATTCATACAGAAGCTGTCCTGCCATTTGTTCTTCTCGCATGCATTTTTCTAGATGGTTGGGCCTGCATGAAGGCATATACTTAAATACTTATTTATTAACTTCCATGGGTGGTAGTCAACCCTGTTGTGGACATATCCCAGGGTTTATTGAGGGTATTATTGCTGCACATTCAGCACTTGCCTCTGGCAGTAGCAGTATGGGTCTTTGTCCTTTCTTGAATGGATTGATCCCTCCCCTGGTCTCGGATGTATACAAAACTCAACCTGCCATTTTCCCACAACCAAATTTTTTTGAAGGGTTGGGCTCAAATGAAACCACTCAGTTCAGCACCAATATGTACTTGACTTGTCTGGATGGAAGTCAACCCCACTCTGGAGATGCCATACACAATTCTGAGACAATGAGAGCTTTGAAGAGGCCAAGAAGCTTTTGGTGCCACACAACAGAAAATAATCTCTCAACGACAAGAGAGAGGGAGATTTTGTGTTTTGGACCTGCCAGTTCTTTCATTGGTGATGATCAAGAGGAGCTTGATTTGTCCTTGCATTTATAATCTGGGCTTTCTTTTCTCTAAGGAAAGTCATGGGAAATGGGTTTGTTGCAACTGAACTTAGAGGGCATGGTCTCAGTTAACTTCATATCTTTCTACTTTTGGATTGGTTTGTGATTTGCATGAGTGCTGGTTTGTTCTTTTTTGCCCGCTGTTTTCTAGTAGAGGTAGCTAAGCACAGATACTTGTGTGTGTGCCTTGTTGCTTTTACAAATAATGATTATGTAATAAAACCGCCTTTTGTTTGGGTGGTAAATCATGTTTACAGAATCTCTCTCTTATAATGGTTTGGAGATGTCTTCATTTATAAGTTGATTGAGCTTTTAGGATTTTCTAGATAAAGCAGAAAAATTGTCTCCTATTTATTTTATAGGTAAATCCTTCACTTAGTTGAAGTTGAGGTGTATAGAATTGGAAATGATATGGTTGTTGGGCTGCCTATATTTTTTTGCCCTGTAATTATAAAATAATAACATCTTTGGTAGGTGAGTTGTGACAGAAGATTTGTTTGGATTTAAATGGGGTGACAATGCATCTCTTGAATCCATATAATGGATTTACCTATTCTGCTATGCCTAATTATTGAATGAGAAATGCTAAGCTGGTTCCTAGGTGTTCACCATTGGAATCTAGATTCCTGATATGCAAACTATTCAAATTCCATTGAAATGGGGGCCTTCACGGTGATTCTCTTGGGGTTGTCAGGCCTTTAGGAGTTAAATTTGTTTCTTCAGTACTGAACCATTCTGGAGTAGGAAATTTGAGAAATTCATCACAAACACATGCCCACAAGGAATAATAATAAAAGAAGGCCATATGAGCTAATCCAATTATAATTATACCAGGCAAATGGAACATTAAGGTGGTGTTTGGATTGTGTTAAATGGCAATGGCGGTTTAACGTGTTCGATGTCCAAAAAGTGGGTGTATTAGATACGTTCTGGACATGTTTAGAAATAATGCCTTTTAAGTTCAAAATGTGTGAAATGGGGTTAAACAACCCTTAATTGAGAATGCATTTTCAATGGGTTCATCACCACCAATTTTTCTAAAACTATTTAATTTTGGCATATCAAAATATTTAAAAATAATAAATCATGAAAGGGGTTCATCACCAAAGGTCACACACCCATTTGGGAAATCAGGTTTGGTCGTACAAATAAAGTGATTATCAAACTTGGTTGAAAACATGAACGGAGAGATTCAATTCAGTGCAGCTCTAATAAGACCAGTCCTCACTTCAGTTTGCACGTCCAGAGTCATAAAAAATCACATTATCTTCAAAACAAGCACCAAACGACACTTTTGCAATCGTTAATCCAAAAAGGCCCTAACTGTTTGTGTTTGATGGATAGTCCACTCGTTGTGGATAATGACAAAATGTCATTTGTCTTCCTCTTATTAAAAAATATAAAAATAAAAACAAAACTTTATAGTTATTTATTTATTTATAAAGAGTGGGTTCTATCTCCTAATGCAGAATCCTTTTGCTTTTTTTAAAATGGTAGCATCAAAAGGATACGTTGTTTGGCTCACACTTTGGGTTTTGTGGGAAATTCTTTAGTTATATTTTATTTATTTATTTTTATTTTTAATTTTAAAATATATATTTTTTGGTGGTGATCTTGAAATAGTTTTTCATTACTTCCTACTTCACAAGGGGCAATATTCTTGCCAACCTAAAGAAGTATCCAACTTACACAGATTCCATCTATAAATTTTTTTTTTGGTAAAGCCATCCATAAAATCAGCTAGACAGAAACTCAGCTCCAGTCTATCATACTAATGACATCCAACGGGTGGAAATACAAGCTGCATGGTAAAGAAAAACCGAATATTTATCGGATGATTTAAGCCGTCGATCAAGCTGATTTCTTTAGTCAATGTGATCAACGAATGGGGTCTACTGATCAGACGATCTAGAGTGATTTAGAGTATGCACCTTTTGTGAAGTATAGACTTGGTTGTAGCCTAAGTATGATAATACTGGAACTACCTAATATTCCCCATCATCTATTCTTTAAAGAAGAAGAAGAAGGAGAAAAAAAGGAGAAGGGATCATCTGTTCCTCCTTCTGCGAGAGTCAGTGGGCGTTCTGGTTTGGTCAGATGATTGAGTGCTGAAGGTTTTCCGAATTATTTATGGTATGACAAGAAATTGCATCCTTTAATCTATCTCTGCTTAGTGTTCTTCTTTGTAATTGCATGCTATTATATTTATCGTTTTGTGTTTTGAGTGCTGCTATGTGGGATTAAATTCTAAGTTATTTGACGGTAGAGCTTCTGGGTATGGTTGTTTTGGAGTTCTAGATTTCTATAAAGAAGAAAAAAACTATCTCTGTGTTGTCTTGTGAATTGGGTATTTTGTAGTTCTGTTTTGGATACTTTGGAATAGGGGCTTGTGTGATAAAATGAAGTACAGATGAAAAACTAGGTGGTTCTGGGTTTTATTTCGTTTTGGAGGAAACAAAATTAGAGATTTGGGGAGAACATTTAGTTTGTAATTTTGTGTGAGTTCATTTGGGACTTTTCATTTGGGATTTTTGGGAGGCTGCAGATGAGAAAGAAGATGTTTGTGGGTGTTGTTTGGGTTTGAGTTTTTGGTAATTGAAAGATAAAAGACAAAGTACTGGATTATTTATTTATTTATTGTGTTTATGTTTTATTTCAGGATATGTGAGAAGAGGCAGCCTTTGTCTGGTTGGTTTTGGGCTTGGATTTTTCATTTGAGGTTTAGGATTTCCTTTGACAACTAAATTGGGATGATGGATAAGATTGGGGTTGTTTACAGGGTTGGGTAGCATTTTTCTGTGTATCTACAGGGCTTGCGTGTTTGATAAAGTATGAATATAGAGGAGGAGCTTCAGATAGCTATTCTTTTGGTCTGGAATTTTTGTTAGTATTAATTTTCAACAACCCAAAAAGTTAGAAGCCGCATATGTCCAGAAAATTGTAAAGCATTTTCTTTACTATTTACAAATTTGAAGTATGAATCTTAATTTGGAATATTTATTTATTTTTCATGTTGTGGTTTCTGAGTTGTGTTATGGGATAACAGATTATATGGATGAAAATTAACTAGTATTTTTGGTTTTGTTTTCAGATCCTGTGTTTGGGGCTTGCTTTGTTAACAGATATAAAATGGAAGGGTAACTGGAATATAGATCCCTAATTCTGAATTGGGTTATGAATCCGTTATTGGTATTCTTAGGCATGGATTCTTGATTGCGTAGAACAAAAATATATATGTTTTGAGGCAAAGACATTTCTGAGTGTCCAAAGGATTCAGAACTTTTCTTCTAGAAGAGAAAAATGCAGCGTGTTCGAGTTTCGTCCCAGCAATCTCCAATACACAAGCTAGGAGATTCCCAAATGACACTATCACCCAAGTTTAGATTGGCTGTAATTCAACCATCTTCTTTGCTGTATCCACCGTCAGAAACAGGATTATCACTGGTTGGAGGAGGACCTCTCATTCCTGGTCTTCCCGATGATGTTGCCCTCAATTGCCTTCTCCGGCTACCGGTCCAAAGCCACCCAGCCTGCAGAGCTGTCTGCAAGCGATGGCATTTGCTGCTAGGTAATATGGAACGGTTCTTCAGTAGAAGGAAGGAGCTTGGCTTCCAGGACCCCTGGCTCTTCATATTTGCCTTTCACAAATGCACTGGAAAGATCCACTGGCAGGTCCTTGACCTCACCAGCTTCTCTTGGCACACGATCCCAGCCATGCCCTGCAAGGATCGGGTATGCCCCCATGGATTCAGGTGTGTTTCCCTTCCCCGTAAGGGTACCCTCTTTGTCTGTGGGGGCATGATCTCTGATATGGACTGCCCCCTTGACCTGGTTCTTAAGTATGAAGTGCACAGAAATCGATGGACTGTGATGAACCAGATGCTCACTGCACGGTCTTTCTTTGCAAGTGGAGTGATTGATGGGCTGGTTTATGCTGCTGGAGGGAACAGCACGGATCTATTTGAGCTTGACTCAGCTGAGGTCCTTGACCCTGTCAAGGGCTATTGGCATCCCATTGCGAGCATGGGCACCAACATGGCATCCTATGATGCAGCAGTTCTAAATGGAAAGCTTCTAGTGACTGAAGGCTGGATCTGGCCTTTCTCGTTCTCTCCTAGAGGTCAGGTGTATGACCCTAGATCTAATAATTGGGAGTGTATGGCTGTTGGGCTGAGAGAAGGGTGGACGGGTTCAAGTGTGGTGGTTGATGGGAACTTGTTTGTTGTTTCTGAGCACGAGAGGATGAAGCTGAAGGTTTATGACGTGGAATCTGATTCTTGGGACACAGTTACAGGTCCCCCTGTACCAGAACAGATATGCAAGCCTTTCTCAGTGAATGCAAGTGATCTCAGGATCTTTGTTGTTGGTCGAAACCTTCATGTTGCTGTGGGCCACATCTGGTGGCTGAGCTTCAGCTCCACTTCTGGGAAGAAGCAGAGTTTCTTTGTTCGATGGGAAGTGCTGGATGCACCAGAAGCCTTCCGTGACTTGACACCCTCAAGCTCTCAGGTTCTGTTTGCTTAGTTCCTTATTTATCTTCTAACATTGTTTATTGCTTTCTCTTGGATGATTTGTAATAGAAGGAACTGTAAAACTGTAAAAAATGTACATTTGTAGTAGTCCTGTTGACTACACTCAATATTACAATATTGGATGGCATGGCTCATCTATAGGTTTGTGTAACACTGAGTTGGGTTAATTTTCTTACGTTGATTGCTCAATGAATGTTGTGTTTTGTAACACATACCTCAGTCAGAAGCTCTGTTGTCATCCATATACTCAGCAAGAAATGCTGTTAAGAGCATGTTGTCATTATCCTGAAAATGGGACAGTTGATGTATATCCTATAAAGTTGAAGGTAATATTCGTCATAACACATCATATTCCAGTCATTGTATGCATATCACCATCTAGGACATCGGATAATGGATGTAACCAAGCCAGAGATAGGTACCCTTAAAAGCATTTCATCTTTTTCCAATCTATAACACAAAACTAACCAATCATAAGTCAACTTTCTGTCTTGATGATCTCTGCCGTGGGACTTATGAAGAGGACCACATGAAATCCTTTTGATTTATGCCAATTGCAATTGCTTACAACTTGAACCACAGCTAAAATATTGTTACAGCATCTATATATATATGTGTGTGTGTGTGTGTGTGTGTATTAATCAAAATACAAATTTAAAATGCATTAATTAAATTAACTCATACTATATATATTCATATCTATTAATAAGCATATTATTTAACATCTGCACACACACACACACACACACACATACATACATACATACATACATATTGACTACAAATTGGGGCTCCATCAAGTTTCTTGGTGAATCAACATGTGAGATTAGAAAAAATTAGAATCTGGTGGTAGTTAAAAAGTTGTGATCAAATGTCTGATTATCTATATTGTTTCATAAACTGGGAATCCATTGGTCCTAATTACAATATTGGAAACAAACAGGGGAAGAAAGGGTTCTCCATTTTGCAATTTCCAGATGATTGGGATGACAGGAGCTGTAGGTGCATGGTTGGTGTGGATCTCTCACTGAGGTCATTCAGGAGGGTATAGAGGACTTTTGGGCCTTTTAGAGCACTGAGTTCTATTGTTGAAAAGCTTCAAGCTAAGGTTTCTAGACACCCACTGTTCTTGATCATCCACTACAGAAATCACCCAGGTTTGGTGATGCAGTACAAAGGGGAAGATATCAAAATTGATGTTGAATAATTTCCCAAAGCCTCAAATAATTTAAAATAAAGGATGCGGAAGCAAAATAAATCAATAATTGAAATTAGCACTTCAAGTTGCCATGAAATAAGAGAAAATAGATACTAAAATCACATAAATAGAGTTTAGAAGAATATAGAATGAAAAGAAGAAGAAAATAAGGAAAAATAACAAAAAGGGTATATTTTGACAGAAAATCCAAAAATTATCAAAATGGCCCTCTGACATGTCAGAAAATTCTGAAAATTTTGATGCCATTTCTGATGTGTTCCAGGTTCTATAGTTAAAATTTTATTAAATTCCAACAAGAATTGATTTGTTAAATCATGGAATTTCATAAACTTGAAGGTGCTTTAATGGAGGTTTAAGAAGAGGAGAAAGAAGAAGAAGAAGAAAGAAGAGTAATGATGGTAAGAAGAAGAGAGTAGTGTAGAAAGAAAGAGAAAGTTAAGAGAGAAGTAGAAAGATAAGAGATATACCTGAATGAGAAAAGAAACTTGCTGCTGCACCTATGGAAGGAGAAGAGAGAGGGGAGCCATGAGTGGCATCAACCCTTGGAGAATGAGAGATAAACCAAACTCACAACTTACCTTGGGAACACCCCATTCAATAAAACTTTAATAATTCTTCACTATCAAATTATGGGGGAGGGGGTGTCTTTAAATAGGCTTACAACCTAAAGAATTTAAAACTTTCTAAATAAAGAAACGTTCTAAAATACATGTAACTTGTAGCCTAAACTTTAAAAAATTTAAAACTTCCTAAAACACTTTCTAAAATCTTAAATTGCTAAAAACATTAATAACTTGTTGCACAAGTATTCCTAATTCCTAGACTGTCCAAAACATAAAATTTCTTAAAGTCTAAACTACTAAAACTTAAGACTTTATAACAAAACACTAATCTTGTTTTTATTACACCCCCTTAATAATTTGGTCATAACTTTCCCAAATTACCTCGAATTTACGTAATTGGTCACATTAGAAAGGTAACTGAATAACCTATCTAATGACACCAATATCAAGCCAAAATGACAAGTTTTGACTTTCGAAAAAGTGGGCTAAACATAAAAAACGGGATTACTCTAGGAAAAAGAAAAAAAAGGCCAAAATTTTGGCACTATTGGCCTTATCACATGGACACATAAAATAAATGCAACTCTTTATAAGACCCTTAGTAAACCTACATATCATTCTTACTTGAATCTAACTCTCTTGTGGGGTGGCACATACATAAGTCTTGCTTGATTGTCTGCATCAATTGGTAACCCATAGAAGTCACTGGAGATCCGTTGGATTTGTCACCACTTGCATGTAAAAGAAGTTTCCCACATACGGCCCAAAACCATGTAGGGGGAGGGGCAATGAGGCCGACAAGGGGGATGTCTTACCATTCGAGATGACTTCTACAGTTACCCAACAAGAGGTTGATGGGGGTTTTCCGATGACTTGAGATGTAAGGGAGACCAGATCCTTATGTATGCTAGACAATTGAAATATTGAAGTATTTGTTTGGATATGATTGGAGAGAGGACTCACTGATTGGAGATGAAGATTTTGTAATGAGGTGTTGACAAATGAAGAAACTGAAGCATCTGAGGATGAAGCTGAAGAATTAGGTGTTGTGAAGGAGTTGAATTTAGATGAGAACCTTGAGGAGGTGGTCGGCTAGAGTATAAAATATTTTTTATTGGGGGATTGGATCATGCTTATGCCTTTTTTTAGTTGGTTGGAGGAAAGGGATTTGAAAAATGGAAGGCCTGGAGAACTCTAGGAGATTCAAAACCTTTTAACGGATGGAGAAGTGGACTGATGAAAAAGCTGCAGATAACGTCTTCACTGATCTTCTGGTTAACAACAGGAAAAAGGAAGGGACTTCACTTCAGAATTATGATGAATGTAATTTTAGGGAGGTTTGGAATCTCATAGACTGGGGTATTAAAGATGTACAATGGCCAAACCCAGCTGAATCAATGGAGAGGAAGCGCTCAACTGGTTGTAATGGGAATGGAAGGAGATCCTCTGCTAGTCTCTCTAGTTGAGGACCCTTGCAGTTTCTGTTGAGAACTTTTGGCGTGAGTTTCTGTTTTGGCTGTTGATATATAAGTTGTCAAACACTGAACTTGTGAATTATAGAACTTGTAAAGGTTGAGTATACCATAATATTAGTAATGCAGGGGCTGGGTCTATGAGTCAAATGTGTGGACCCCATGTCAAACCCATTTGTGCCCCCTCGTAAAAGGGTACATTATTGCTCTTGCAGTCCATATTCCTAGATTTTAGTTGATTTCAAAGTTTTTATCAGTTAGGAATTGGACTAACAGTTTTTATCAATTAGGAATTGGACTAAGAATTGATGTTTTGACCTGGATTTGTTTTAGATAAGTTCTAGATAAGGTAGGGTTAGATTTAGATTAGGATAATGGTATTCCTATTACTTGTGGTAGTGCTTTATTGTTCTCTTTAATTCCTAGATGGACTACGATTACATTCATTCTATGTATAGCAGATTACCACTACTAGTGGTAGATTTTGGAGTAAATTTGTTTATTGCCTCTTGTAAGGGAATTCTAGACCTATCTTGCTTTCTGAATTTTCTGGTTCTTATATGCACATTGATAGTGTGTGTGTGAGTATTTAATGCTTTCCTCGTCACAACAGTTCTCCCTTCAAGAAGCCACCATCACAGAGTAGCTTTCAATGTTTTGAAAATTTATATATATATATATATATATATATATATA